>JAJOOO010017086.1:0-58791 GCA_029582685.1 Solanum piurae | reverse complement strand
TTTTTTTTTCACATATAAAAATTGCATTAGTTACTTCCTCAAATCATTTTTTCCCCATAACATTATACCACACTTACAATTCATTATGATTCTTTTAGGTCATATATTGCCATTGGCATACGCAATTGTCAATTAAGAAAATAATGCATCATGACAGTGATTTTTTGAAATGTTCAAAGAAGCATATGGAGTGAGGAATAAAATGTGTTTTGTATCAGATAGGCATCAAAGCATAATTAGAGCTATATCAGTTGTATATCCATATTTACCACATTATGCATGTATGTGGTATTTGTGGAAAAACACCAAAGAAAATTTCAGAAGAAATCAATTACAACTAAGATATTGTGCAAGATTTTCATTACTATATGGCTGAAGTTAACCAAATTGACCATTGAGTGAAAGACTTACTTGTATGAAATTGGCTATAGTAAATGGTCAAGGGCACATTCCACAAGTAATAGAACAATGACCATGACATCCAACATAGCAGAGTCACTTCACCCAGCAACAAAAGACGCACGAGATCTCCCAGTGACAAGGCTACTTGAAGAGATGCGTAAATTAATTGAGAAATTGAACTATGACAGTTCAAAAGAGCTTTGTATTCAAATATCAAACTTACAACTAAATATGAATCAATTCTTGCTTATAGCCTGGAAATTACACTACATGTGATGGTAAGTTTTATTAGTTATACTATCATATTAATTATTCTTAATATAAATTGCACAACATTAATATTTAAACTAATCATATTAATCATCCTCAATAGGTGTGACCATCAAGTGATTACCTACATACCGTCACATATATGGAAAAAGCTTTCATCGTCTATATAAAAGTAAAAACATATACATGTCGATAATTTCAATTTGATGAACTTCTATGTCCACACGCTTTAGCAGTATTACATAAAAATAAGTTTGGAAGAAGATGATTACAGCTCATTATACTATGCCAAGGAGAACATGTGAAGAGATATGATATCCCCGTAAATTCAATGCCCGATGAAAGTACATGGGACTTACCACAAGAAGTGGGTTAAAAAAAATTATTGCATCCAATAGGGAACAAAGTGCCTGAAAGACCCCGAAAGAAAAGACAAGAAAAAGCTTGGAAGTCGTCACAAAAAACATATAAGACGTCATGTGAAAAATGTGGACAAAGAAGAGCATAACATCAGAACCTGCAGGAACATGCCTAAAGAAAAATAGAAGTTAAATATACTAATTATATATAATGTGTATCTATTTCTTTAGAATATTTTATGAATTCATTATTGTTATGTACTTTGTTTTATATATTTATATATGTATTGTTAGCTTAATTTGTGTTTTATAATTGTCGTTAACAAGATCATAAAAAAATCTTACTACAACAAAATTTATAATGTATAAAACTCAAAGTATTATATAAATACATTCTAGAAAATGCAAGTTCATGAATATTGACATCATTAGATATTAGATATGAAAAATAAAATTAACAAAAAGCATAATTGATAAAATATAATATATAAATTCAAATCCCTCAATAATCTCGATTATACATATAATTGTTTTACCTTATACAAGTCATAACAAATTTTTTTTACCACATCCCTTATGAAATATATAATTAATTATTATATCGTATTAATGAACATAATAGATATCATTTATAAATAATTAATGTACATAACAAAGAGCAAAAGGAAATTGGATTCCAAAAAAAAAGGTCTACAAACGTATAACCAAAACATCAAATTTACGGTTTAAATAAACACATTAACAACCCTCACTTAAAACAATATGATATCCTTCAAAACAACAACTACACTTTCTGCCTAATAACTTTATCCTTGATCTTGATTTTTTTCTTTGGGAACTCAGATTCACTCTCAGCTTGTTCTTTCTGCTTGTTCAATTCATAATTTCATAAAAGACATGCCAATCGACTTCGATATTGATCTACATCAAAGTTGGTAGGGACCTGACGATTTCAAATGAAATATTCTGTAAAAGCAGATACAAAAACATTGCAATCCCTGCATAAATGAATAAGATATACAATTAACATTGCACTATAAATCATTTTGTAAAAAAAACTAACTTAACACAACTTACACATCCTTTTGTGTTATATGTTGCCACTTAGTAAAAAGAAATTACATGTTGTGCCATTTTTTCTTAATATTGGTGCTAACGCCCAACGTGATGGGATGATTTTGATAAATATCCATTTTCAGAATACTCGTTGAAATATAACCATCATATACAAATAAATTTTCAAAAATAGTACTATTCCCTTCGTGTCAATTTATGTGAGACATTTCAAAATTCAAACAAATCTATTTTTTATCGTAATTTTTTATTTTTTTAAAAAAAAATAATTTGAATTGTCGATTATCGTGACTTATCGAACTTTTTACGTAGTTTACAAATATATAAATTTCATTTTAAAAAAATTGAGGATTACATGAGCAATTCTTGATCAAACTTAAGTTGTTTGACTCTCGATAAACAAAATGTGTCACATAAATTGGGATAGAGGGAGTATTTTATTCACTTTCTAACATCATAACGAAATACTCAATATCAGAATCTATGTCAACACAAATCCAATATATGTAAATAATTATTTTTATTTATGTAATAACAACATATCACATGATGTTCCATGTGTTGACCATGAATAATTTTTGCTTTCTTTTTATTTGAATATTGAAAATCACATTTCGTCATAAAATTTGTGACTTTTTTCACTTCGATCACTAATAAAAAATTTAAAAAACAATTTCAATCTATACTCATGGACAAACAAACCAAATTCCAATATATTTTTTCACTTTGATAACAAGAATTGTGTTTTACAAATTTCAAAGTTTTTTATGGCTAATTGATTCTAAATTTAAATAATTAGTATCTACTATATAACGCCATGTGTAACAACGTAGATTCATATCAAAGTATTATAATCGTTGTTATTTTTATAATCGTGGTCTACAACTAATTTTATGGAATAGATGTCACCTTCCACTGACAACAAGTATAATATAACTCCATTCACCAAGACTAGAATATATGGAAGAGAAAGGAAATCTTTGTTAAGGTTTGAACTTGAGACCTTGAGGTACTCAATCCACTCCAATAACTACTGAGAATAATATAATTAATCAAGCTATATTGATGACGTAAGCGTTATTTCAACAAAATTATTTGTTCTTTTTTTCTTTTTGTTGTACGAAAGACTTTTAGTAATTAGGTGTTTGGATATATAATTTCATTTCGTGATTTGAAATCAAGATATGAAATGAATATTTGGAAATCATGAGATGAAATTTCAATTTCTACAAAAACCTTGATTTGAAGATTTCATATCATGATTTCACATTTTTAAATATAAAAATTGATCCACAAATTTATATTTTGTGACAAAGATACCCATCATTCAATATCTATCGATATTTCTTTCATAGTTGATATTATTATCTTACCAATCTTTAAATAATTTATTTCAATTGTAACTTGTAACCATTACCTTTACCAGTCAAGTTTAGTTAGATATTATTACTCTTATCAAACTTTAAACCATTTATATCTGAAAATAGATACTCAGCATAAAGAGGTTATCTGTATTATGTGGGCGAATTATATTAAAAAATAATATACTAAAATTCATATTCAATTTTACTTTACTATTGAACTAAAATTTGATTAATAAATGTCGTGTTTTTTATTCTAATACTAAAATTAATTACAAAGTTAAATTGTAATGTCCAAATAAAATATGTTGTCAAATTTTTACGAAATAAATGTCCCAACTAGAACATGTAGGAATATACTTCAATCTTATGCAGTATTGTCCCTATTTTGGTGTCAATTTTACTGTTTGTTCTTAAACATGATGTTTTACTTATTTATTCGATATAAATTTTAAAACTTTTACCTCACCCATTATAAAATCCCGTAGAAATTAAATTATACGATAATTAAATAATATTTTTTTCAGAATTTTTTATAATGTTTAAAAACTTGAGTTATGCCTTTTGGGGCATATGTGTTTTATTATTATGAAGATAAAATAAATTTGATAGATAATATGGGATGATGGTAGGGTATATGTGTGAGTTTTGTGTGTTATTTTAAAACATATATTATCCCTCTTGGCATACGATGTATGTCATTTACGATATAACTCGTGAAATATTAACCTTTTAATATATATTATAATTTATCGTGCCTTCTACGTTATAACTCGTAGGAAATTATGATACAAATATACAATCATATAGACCGGTGTTTTGATAAAAGTTATTTTTGTTATTTAGTATCCGGATATTTTTCGATCACCTTTAAATAGCCCAACGGCCCAAAGACCAAAAGCCCAAACTAATTACTACATTGTAATTCTGATCACCTCGCGGAGAGTCGGGGACGGAGTAGAAGGAGAATCGACGAGGAAAAAAACAGTGCGCTTCAATGGATACTTCTCCACTCAACGAAGCCTTGGCGTCCAGCTCTTACGACAAGATTGCTGATATTTGTGACAATCTCATGCTTCAGGCAATTTCTCCATATTTTTTCTCTATATTTATTGTCCATCGATGTAGTCCTTTCAGTCGATTTAAGAATGAAACCTAATGTTTCTACTCGCTTTGTTGGTATTCATAGGGTGCCTCCGAGGGCATCGAATTTCAAGATGAATGGCCGTACGCGATTCACCTTCTAGGTCATATATACAGCAATGACATGTAATCCCTTATTTGCAACTTTACTTTTGGATTTTTAGGGTTTTAAGTTGGATGATGTGAAGGAATTATTTAGAATTACATTGTTATTGTTTTACTTTTGCAGTAATAGTGCGCGATTTCTGTGGAAGAAGATACCTGCAGCTATAAAGGAGGCCCGGCCTGAGGTGGTGGCAGTTTGGAGGATTGGGCAGAAGCTTTGGACAAGGGACTATGTCGGTGTGCACGAGGCTATTCGTGGATTCAGCTGGAGTCCTGAGGTTCAGCCCTTCGTGGCTTCCTTTGCAGGCAAGTTTGTGTATCTTTATTCTCCATAGAACAAATGGTAGAGATTTAGTTGATCATCCTTTTTTGTTTAAAAGTCGATGGTCTTCTATTAACTCTTGTAGTCTAATCAGTTCTGGTTAGAAGCTTTACATAATGTAGAATATAAGTCCTAGCAACAGCCCAAAAATTGTTTTTGCTTGTTGAATCCATAGGATAATTGGATTCTGAATGATGAAGATGAATGAACCCATGGAGTAGGTAAAAGGTTGAATATGTGAACAACTAAGACATAGCATATCTAAGTTAATAGTGCAAGAGGAGTGTCACCTCTTGTTTTGAAATAAAAAGGGAGAAGTTAAAGTGAGGGTTGAGATTATATTTCGAAGGTTCTATCTAGTAAATTTATACTTTAGTTGGCATTTGGAAGGGATCAACATTCTTTTCTGTGCCTGTCAAAAGCATAGAAGGTTTTGCTGCGACAGCTAATAATTGGGACTCTTATAAATGAAGTGCCACTGTGCCAAAGGAGTCTAGCCCCTCTTCTGGGGTAAGATTGAATGTGGATCAAGTAAATGTACGGATTAACTATATATTTCCATTGTTGAATTAGTAGAATGACTAGAATCTATGAATCTGCACAAATCACAAAGTTGGGCTGCAGTCCAAGATTAGCTATTAGAGTTTGATAGTGGCTTGAGATTAGAATGATGTTCTCTAAACTTATCTTGAAGTCTAGTGGCCACTTTCAGGTAATCAGCTTAAGTGGGCAGGGAGAATTGTTCTCTACAGGTCTCTATGTCTTGGTAAAACATCGAAAAAATTGAAAATGATATCTTTTGTTAGCGAGGCCATTGGCTGTTTGGTATGAAATAGTCAGTATAAGCAATTATTTAGGATGAGTTTACTGGTGTGATCTCCTGAAAGGGAGATCATAATGGTGATGCCTTTTTCCCAATCACAACGTGTCAATTTTGTTCCTGGTTGATGTCATGATTGTTGGTTGGGAGTATCATCTCTATGCTTGAATCTCGATATTTATGTACTTATTGACCTAGATAATTGTGGATAATGCTCCAATTATGTCTCCCCATCCTATTTTTCTTCTTTGTTGATTTTGCTGTGTTCATTTTTGCCAATTACTCTTTATATGAGTTGGGCGAGCTTAATCGGTTTTTTGTTTTCCGCATGCGCAACTGTGACAAGGTGTTTTATTTACTAAAACAAGGTCTGTGTATACTCTTTGTATACCATTTACTGATGGTGAGTTAGTTGGAGCTCTGGGTTGTTTTATTTATTGGGCAACTCTCCAGATACATGGAGTTTATCATGTACTTGACTGAGAAAATAGCTATTGAGGAAAAATATCTTTCCACATATAAAGGATAATTTGGCGCGTAACTTTCTACTAATAAGACACGCAGTAATACTAATTCCATCATATTGCTGTCCATCCCACCTATATAAAAAACAAAACTATACTACTACATTTTTGTGAGAGGTCAAGGATTAAGTGATTAACTGATGTAGGCATATACCAAAATATATGCTCTCCTCAATCTATGTTGATTTCTTCTGTTTGGGGGATTGGTTGTGGTAGACAAAGAAGCATAAATGGAGTTGTTTTCAGACCATGCTGATGGAGAGGAGCGCAAAAGAATTTTCAACATGCTTAGTTCCAACTCTTGGATCTTCTGTTGTGGTTAAAAGTAAATTATTTTAGTACTATTTTTGTGACGTCAGGTGAAACTATACTTCACCACATTATTTTTTTTTCTTCTGCCATATTAATTGGGGCTGTATTTGTAAGAAAATAAAATGATTGTTGGCACATTATTGTTGGGGGTGGTGGTTTCAATATCCTTAATGTAAGTTGGTTATTTTTCTAAATATTAGACCACATTGCTGGGGAAATGTTCGCATAGTTGCTAGCGATTTTTTTAAGAAAAGCTTTTACTCACATCTGTGAAGGGAACCATATAATGTAAACATAAACTTGAAGTTCTTGTGCCCCATTGTTTTCTTTGTGGTTTTGCTATACAGGGTGCATGGATATACATGTGTGTACTTATTTTGCTGTATATTTGATTTTCATATCATTTTCACGTCATCTTTCTGCAGAATTATACAAAAAAAGGATGTTCGAGCTCCTCCTTTCTGCTTATTCAACCATTAACACACAAGACTCAGCTCGCTTCCTGGGAATGAATGAAAATGATGCTACAAACTGTAAGTTTTTATCCTACAGCGTGCATGGTTGTAGTCTCAGAGTTCTTTTTTGTGTACATAAGAGGACGAAATGAACTAATGTCTATCAAAAGGAATCCTTGTTGTGTCTGCAAGGAGAATCATCTCCATTCTCTTCATTGTCTAGTAGACCATGATTTTGCACTTGATTGGCTAGGTATCTTGCTCCTTGATTCACCTTTAAAAGTCATGCTAAAATGTTAACTTTCTAAACCTTCTGAAAAGGCTCTCTAATATCTCAAATTCTGCTCTTTGATGTCTTGGTAATTGTTCCTTTTATCAATTTCACACCCCTGGCGGCTGGCGGGGAGTTTCTTAACATCTCCTTTAGTTCCTCTTCTAGGATTAACCGATACATCTGGGATGCCCATCAATTCAGCAATTAGGCTAATAAATTGGCCTAATTTTCCACTTATAAAAAAAATAGTCCCAATTTTTCCAAGGTCAGCTTTCCATTAACCTTAATTATCCTAATGATGCCATCTAATCTTGCAGTTGGCTCTTCCATCAATGATCAATTTGAACTTTCTGATAGGGAGAACAAGTGAACTGATTAGTTTTGGAGACCTACACTTGTCTAAACTGTAATTTGGAAAAAGCTAATCTTATCAAAAGTAACATTGTCTTCGATTTTCCTGCAATGAAGTGAATTAATAGTACTTCTAACTTTCATGTAGCTCAACTTTAATAGCAATCTCTTTGATGGATTGAAGGTGATTATTGAGTTTGAAACAAGTTAAAAAGGGTATATAAGATAATTCTAAAATCAGATCGATTTGTTTGAAGCGGTTAACTAATATAATAGGTGCACAACTGCACATCAAATGTTAAGAATTCTTTCAAATGCTTATCCATTTATCACTGCATCCCAACCATAATGTGTTCATAAATTTTCACTGATTGGTAACAATAAGTTTGTCGTCTCCCTTTCAGATGTGCTGCAACAGGGTTGGGCGTTGGATTCGGCATCTCAAATGCTTACTGTGAAGAAACAGGCAGTTGTAACAGAACAGAAGTTAGACCCCAGTAAATTACAGCGCTTGACCGAATATGTCTTCCATCTGGAGCACTAATCTGTTTGCTGGCTCCGCTATTAGGTGCTTTTCTTACTCGAAATGGTTGGAGAAATTAGCTTGCAAAATTTATAGCAACAGATCTAAGCATGGATTTACTACCATGAAGTCGAGAAGAGTATAGTTTTTGAAAAAAATTCTTTGTTAAAGGGGCATTAGTAGATATTGAACAAATGTTGAACGATCTTCTTTTATTTAAGTTTTCATTTATTCTATTAAGATTTTCCATTCCGTTCCCTGCTCTGGTGGATGTATTTGGAAAACACAACTATGACCATAGGAATTATGCTTAAATTTGATTCGATAAAAAATAATAATCAAGTTTCAAGTTGAAAATAATAGTCGAGAGAGTTCCCGTTGACTGAAGACTTGATTATTGATGTTTCGATAGGTCGAACCAACAAGCCTTTGAAGACTTGATTATTGATATTTCAATAGGTCGAACCAGCAAGCTTTTGAAGACGTAGTGCACCCTTGTAAATAAGGAACAAGATGAATACGGAGGTTAAACAAAGCATCCTACACCCAAAAAGTGCCCCACATAGGTTTTCCCCTGTAACTAAGGTAAACAATGTAGAAAAAGCACCTATTTCTGTATCAGTTTCAGAAGAGCGAAGAACATTTTGCACAGAACTTCAGGTTTCATTCATTCCTTTGAACAACAGAACCAGTATGTTATACATATACACAGACACTAGCCAAAACACCCATCCAGATTCACTACGTTCCCAAACTGAGTTTTCTCACCATCTAATGGCAAAGGCAAAACACAGCCTTACATAATACGGCAACAACAATTGTTTCTATATACACTGAAGCTTTCAAAACATTTTGGCCAAAAATTGTGGTGTGATCAACAACTCGTGAACATCAAGCAGGCTTGTAACCAGGATACGCATTCACATTATATATAACTTCTGCTTGCGGTGATGCCCGCTGAAATTTTGTTATCTTCGCGAGTATTTCGAGTGAATGATCTCCTTCTACATTGGGGTCGATCACCATCCTCAGCAGCACTGGAGATTTGGCCAATAAAACCTTGATAAGCTGCATGTCAACCCCTGCTCCCATTACGATGCCCTGCGGTAATTATACGTCACATCTGAGAAGCTTGCAGGAATTTCATCAACAGTCCCCCAAGGAACATAATCAAGCAAGTCACCAGAAAGATCACCAGGTCCCTAATATTAACTAATATACGTCACTCTGAACTTAAAACTGAAGATCTAGTGAGTAAGAAAATAAGAAAGTGTACAAACATATATAATTAATAACCTTGATTTCAAGTTCCTCTAAATATGGGGAGCTTCTTAGCAAGCAAAGAGCCCATGCAACCTCGACTAGTTCATCGAAGCAAAGCTCAGATAGGTGAAGACGTTTAAGGCAGTTAAGAGCAGAGGGAAGTTTTGTTGGTACTTCCCCTGGTCCTGCAAACATGAACTAGGCAGGAAGAAAATGTCGAAAAACAGGATGATTTAATTTAAAGCCCAAAAATGGCACATCAATGAAAATGCATTAAAATGAAGGCACGAAGCAAGAGTTACCCGGAAATTGCTGTAATCCCAGTGGAGATGCTCGAGAGCAGGAATAGACTTGAAAAACGCCACAAGATCATAGTTTCGTGCCTTTACAGAGGATCATGTGAGACTTTTGCTAAAAGAGGGACACATTTTAGATGTATAAAATGTATATTGCCTGTGAAGACAAATGACCTCAACTTGGGAGCATTAATTTCAATGTTGTTTGCATTATCAGAGTGATCCAGAATCAAATGCTCAAGCAACAGGCAACGGGAGATAAAATTTCCAAAATCTTCAGTCGATATTGTGACTTGACTTAGTTCTAAGCTAATTAATCAACTAAATCGTGGAGGACTACTAAACATCTTTGGAGAGTCAAATGTCTCAACTGCAAACATGTGAAAAACGAAGAAGGCAATTTGTATACGTTAAAGTTGAAGAACAAGATGTTGAATGCCACTTCTTGAGAGGAAAATATCAAGATGTCGATCTTAGGGCAGTCGACAGGATCAACGATGGAGAGGATGAACTTAGAAATAGCTAGGTCCTGCGTGAAGAGTCAAAATGTGATAGAAAACGTTAGTAAATCTAACTGTAGGGGATATAAATTCGTCTGTTGTTTCCCAAAGTGTTTGATCAAGCTTCAGCTGTGAAAGTCTACACCAATTATGTCTCCAATTTTTCAATAAGATACTTGTCCTAACAGCATCTCGTAAAGGCAAACACAAAAGTATGTCATCGATTAATTTCTCGGGAAGGTTGCTAAGTACATCAAGAAGTAAACTTTGTTTTCCTTCATTAGGTGTCATCATATGCCAGTAAAATCTGCAGAAAATAAACGAAAACACCTAAGGTAAGGAATATGCAAGTATTATTTTGAGGTCACTTCGTACGTGTCTTATTCTACTAAACCACAACGAGAACTAGAGGCATATTCAGAATTTCGAAAGGATGGATATAGGTGGACACAAGATATAAATTTGATTAGTTTGACCTTTAGGTTCTTATCACTGCATCTATTAAACTTTTAAAATTATAGGTCCAAAATCAATTTATATTTATATATAGCTATATTTCCTACCAAAAATATTGAAATTGGTTGAACTCAATAATTATTGTATGCTATATCATCTAGTATTACTAGTTTGAATATACACATTAGGTTTTGCCAAAAAAATAAATTACAGTACTAAAAAAATTAGGAATTTACAATGTGACAGACTTAAAATATTTGAAAGATTAAAGCAATGACAAAACATTATTAAGAACACCAAAAGTGCTATCAATAACTACTTAGAGAGGTGTTACTACTTTTAGAAAGAAAAGAACTAGATATATATAGGATTTAAATTTTTAAGAAAGTTGCACCTAATCATCATCACAATTCACATTATATATGATCGATACGTCAAGTATGGGTTCACACATCTATACTACGTATTTTTTTTAAATGTAACAATACTATATATGATCTTGGGAGGAGAGCATGCATTCACCCAAATATTGTTTTTTTTCCACAACTTAAAAATTCAATTTGAGCTGAATTGATTATATATAGTTATATACCCAGAAAATAAAAATACAATCTTGATTTCAAAATTGTACAGAACTAGAATTATTAAAGCACATGAGTTATGTTAACAATGAAGAAAAAAGAAGAAGGAAAAATAGAGAGAAATTGAAGATGAACCTGAGGATGAAACTTATTAGTGTTTTGTGAAGTGCTCCTAAAAGGCTAATTCAATTGTATTCTAATTAAATTGAGGATGAAATTGTGATTAGTACACGTGTAAATACTGAAATCCAACATCACTCGTGACAGCACATAGAGTAGAATAAATAAATTTGAGGGAAAAAAAGTACTAATAATTATGTTGTTTATTGTATTTCGATTATCATATTATTTTTATTATTTTTTTAATTTTTTGATAGACTTTGCACTGTGTACTTGATATTTTCTCTTCACAGGTTCTTTTTTTTGTATCTGAATTTGTTCCACTTGAATCGAAAATCTTTTAGAAACAACATTACTTTTTCTACCAGATGATACTGATGAGGTGTATGTATATTCTTCAGTGCTCCTCAAATCTTTTCACTAAGTAATGAATAGAATACCATTAATATGAATAATGATAATGCTCTTAAAGGAATTTTTAAAAATAGAGAAAATGAATATTGAGAAATTAGATAAAATGAAGCCCTACTATAACATCATTACAAGATACAAATAGAATATCAAATAATGGCTACTAGTAATAAAAGATTTTGTTGAGATAAAAAACGTT
This sequence comes from Solanum piurae, assembly GCA_029582685.1. Taxonomy (NCBI): domain Eukaryota; kingdom Viridiplantae; phylum Streptophyta; class Magnoliopsida; order Solanales; family Solanaceae; genus Solanum; species Solanum piurae. The sequence continues at coordinate 46,670 of JAJOOO010017086.1, read as the reverse complement.
AAAGTGAAGTATGCTACCACCTGTTTACTAAGATCATCATAGATTATTAATGCGTGCATTCCATTATCACGGAAATATTCTTCCATGGCACATCCAAAATATGGGGCCAAAAATTATAGAGGAGCAGGATCCGAAGTGATGACTGCTACAAGAATAGAATATTTCAAAGCATTCGCTTCTGAAAGAATTTAAACTAATTGTGTCACAGTTGAGCGTTTATTTGTTTTTTTATTTTCCTACTCCGGGGTTCAGTGTTCAATCTAAGTTTTAACGAAATTTAGATTGGACATTACAAGGTTCATTTAGATGTGCTCTCAATAAAAACTTGTACTGCTAGTACTGTGAAATTCAATCCACAACATTAATTTGTCTTTTAAACATTAACCTTAACTAAGAGCATCAATTAATAAATAATCCACCTAGAAAAAATAGTACTGCTAACTGATATTACTTGTTCACGTCACATCCCACCGGTTTTGTTGCTTCATAGATATCAACAATTGATGAGAACTTCCTTTCGTTTATTAACGCAACCCATTTTGTCCGATATTTCTCCATCTGAATTCACCTTTGGATAATATTTTGATCTGCTAATAATAATCATGTTAAAAACAAGAAAATTAAAAACTATACCGTAGTCTAAAAGAAGAGTTAATAAATTGACCATATATATTAAACATGAGATTATAATGACCTGCAGGTCATTAAGAATAAAAAAAATTCAAAGTATTTTTTTTTTACATAATATATTAAATACACTTACAATTTTGCATTTTTTTTGTTCGTTTTGATGCTTGAATCTTTTTTGATTGAGCTATTCGTATTGAGATCTTTCCTTACAGGAGAACTCCAATTATATTCATCTTCAACTGGTGAAAGCCTCTCAGTACACTTCAAAATCAAAGAAAGTAACTTGATCAACTATAATTCAAAAAAAATTTAACAATAATTTTAAAAATAAAAATAAAATACAAGTTTTTTTCAATATATACATCGCATAAAAAACTCCAAGTAGGAACTAAGTATATATTGTTGAATAATATTAGTTGAAACTTAGCTTGTTCAAAACACTTATATGCATGCAACTCTTAAAACAAAATTTTACGCATCAAAATATTTTTTTTACCTTAGTATATAAGTATAACTACTATATATGTAAGATCAATGGACTGCAAAACATTTTGTTACTTTTCAATGCAATCTTGTTTATATGTCAAAATAATACTTCGTAAATGCATGCAAAATATGAAACTAATTGACAAGTGCAGAATGACAGATACGGAGAAAATAATTGAAATACACACAAACTGATCTAGCGTAAACACCATGCACCATCGTAAAAGAACCAAAATTCTACATTTCATACAAATTAACAATTTATACGGCATGAATAGTCACCTTGTAGAGGTCAGTGATGGAGCGGAATTTTGTACTCGTCGGCATTCCTTGCTTCAATCTGCGAGCGTCTTCATCTTTTATTTGGAGTTTCGAGCCACTCTCAGCGTCATTATTATCCTATTAAGATTGTGTATATATAATTCACACATATCAATGTCGTAATTATTTTACGTACAGAAAAATTCTTCGATGACTCATGATTATCGATCAATAACATATTAAACCCATGAATATATATATTGATAATATTAAAATGATACGTATTAATTTGCTGCTATAATTGAGTTATCGTCTCCGTCTCCAGTGCTACCGCTGATGAACTGAAAAGGTTCGCCTTCATCTCCGGTTGCATTTTCTTACTTTTCGCCATTGACGATGATGTGAATTTCTTCAATATTATAAATAAATAAATGCACGTGGAGACGGAGAGTATTGTGTGTGTGTATATATAGATCAGAGAGAGAAATATTGCTTTGAGATGGCTGATCTCTGTGGGTATTCCTATTTCACGTAGGATACGGAATTAATTACGAATAAGGAAAATTCCCAAATTTATCCTTCTACTATCACATATATTGTTTATAATTATATTGAAGTTCCCCTAAAGTTTGTTATTTGTTTTAATTTGAAGTTCTATTGACTCATAAGATCCCCATGTTCAAATTAAATATAGTTGCTATATCTTAGGCCACGTTGATAAATCATGCATAGTTTGTAACAAATGTACTTAATAGTTTGTACCATGAAAAAACACGGTAAAAATTGTTTCCATGCCTTTTGGAAAAGGTTCTCATGTATAATTAAAAAAAAACAAAATAATCACGCTATGAATTTTCCAGTGAACGTTGACTACTAATATGGTTAGAAAAATTAGTTTGGCCATGATCTTCTCTGGAATTCCCTCAACTTACAAATATTTTCTTTTATATTTGGGGTCTTCTCATAAATTTCGAAAAAAATCCATATTTAATGATTTGATATAAATGTAGAATGTATACATTTATAAAATAGAAATTATTTTATACTTTTCGATATTTCTTACGTAATATGATTAGTTTTATCTTTTTAATTTCTTGTCAAAAGTTTTGAGCCTTAGGTTACATTATTATCATTAAAAATATGATCAGATGTTACAGAAATTAACGTACTGGCAACTTAGACAATAGTACGTGCATGCACTCTAAAATTATCATCGTTTATCTGTAATATATATACTATAATTGCAGTATCATCTTCATATCTTTACTTCTACAGTAGTTTTAGTAGTCAACAAATAAACAACAACAATAATTATACATGATCAATCTCAAACTATTGAGATTTGTTGTATGAGTAGTCACTATCATTTTTGCTTTATTTGTTAAATATTTCAATCAACAACAACAACGCATTAATTCACGACTAGCTATATGAACATTCACTATCATAAATACTCCATTACTATCCATAATATTTCAATATATCAAACATCTTTTATATATTCTAATGGTTATATATACCTCTCACATACTTAAAGTCTCCGTTTGGGTACAAAAACAAACCACTAGTTATTTGTTTTTTCCTTTTACATTTCTTTACATGGAAAGTCACACATCAATTTGATATCTTATCAATGCTTTTTAGTCGAGGTTATTGCATCACATTTTGCGTAGTGTAACTTGTATCGTCTGCAAATTACAAATTTATCTGATGCACACTTAAAAGATAGCAGTTACGAGTCTTTGAAGTCCCAAAAAATTTCTTTTATTTATAGTTATAATAAAAGCAGGATTTTTCTACAATAACTTCAGCCACATGTGAGGAGGCCATTCAAGGAAGAAAAAAACTAAATAATAGACTGAGTCCCCATAACGGCAAAGGGGGCGCGGACCGTCCATGCCGCCTTACCATATATAATAAGGCTCCATTCAGTTAGTTAAAGGTTACAATATTTTATCTTTTTTAGTTTTTCGTTCAATATCTCATACTCATATAGAAATTCAATTATATTCAAATCTGCACCAAAAAAATTCACAATAAAAGATAAATCACACCTTAACTAATGCAAATTCGTACCCAACAAGATTTAAACTCGAAATACTCATTGTTAATTTTGAGTATAGTCTTTCTACTTCAAACAATAATATTTCATCAATACCCAAATGATCTCTCTTTTTTTCTTCTCTACAAGAAGGGGAAACGATTGTCATATTATAGCAAATATAAGCTTGAGTTTTTTAAGGTAAAACTCCTCTCCAGATTCCACTAAATAAAATTATTTTGGAGAGTAAGATTTTACTGGATATGTTATTATTGTTTTTAAGTTTTTAAAGGGGGATGAGCAACGACACCAATTGCTTGTCTGATCAATTTCTTGATAACCAACATTACGTCCAAATTTACATGCCTTTAGATTGGCTTTTAATTCATGTAGCACAAGTACTTATCATAAAATTAAACGAATTAGATAATCAATAACATGTGCTATTTAGATTAACTTCCAGTATTTTGATTTTATTAATTTGCTATGTCAGAAAGTTGAATTCAATCTGCAAGGTTTAAGAAGAATATTCTAGAACACTCGAGAATCTCCCCCATTGAGTAACCCCAATCAAATCAAACAAACCCACATATCATGAACATGAACAATCAGTTAATTAGTTAAAGGATAATTTTTAAAAAAAATCAAAAGTAAAAATTGGTGACAGGAGAAATGGAAAAAGGAATTACAAATTAGAATCAAACTCTTATCAACACTACGACATAAAAGTTCTAACTAGTCAATCAACGGATCTACAAATATTTTTCAGTTAAAGCGATAAATAACTGGATATACTACACCAAAAATATCTACAATAATGTTTATTGATATCGTTCGATTGATATATATACGCGAAATAATTTACATATATGTTTTTTGGCAATCAGGATTTAAACTTGCGATGTTTATTCTTAAGGATCAAAGGTTTTGTAACCTGATAAAGTGCAGCGACGGATCGGAACTTCCTTTTCTTAGGAGGAGTAGCTTCATCTTCCATATTCACGGCTGTTGACGATGATACCTCCGCCGTATCGCCGACGCTTTCTTCTTCTCCGTGCTCCCTTTCTACGATCACTACTCTTGAACTTTCGCCGGCGTTTTCACGGCTGCTATCGGAATCGCCGCTAAGCTGAATAAGCTGCAACGCCGCGTTCATCTCCGGCTCCGTCAGCTTTTCCGGTTCCGTTTGGATTCCTCTATTTTTCACCGTTGATTTCTTCATTTTATGGCAAGTCGGTGTTTGGTTTGCGGGGAAATTGAAGGGGGAGGAACTTTTGTGGGGAGCTATTTGTAATTCCTCAGGTGAGGTGGGTAATGACGAAAATATCTTTCAAGTAAGCATATTTTTTTAAGGCTTGTTTAATTAATTAAGTAATCGCTATTTTTAGAGATTTTTTTTAGGGACAAGATTGTAATTTACGCAATTCTTTTGGTCTTTTTTTTTGGGTATGATCTGGTCATATACCTTTTGCTCTACGTAAAGTTTGAACCATAAGCTATTTGAACAAAAGCAAGAATTTGAACGATCCAAAACCAAGGTAGAAAACTTTATTAAGTACATGTTTTATTTACTCTTTTTTTTTTAAGTTCGTGTAAAGTTGAAATCGAATAATCAAATTAAAATGAAGGAGTATCTCATAAAAAAGAACCCCAATCTTATACTTTTAAATTATATATAATTAGTGTTAGTCGTATAATGTAATAAAAATCTTAAGCAAGGTGCAATTGGTTTGCAAGAAAACAGTAGTTCCCACTATTTAGCAAGCAAACAACGTCACAACTCTATTTAGGCAACTCAGGAGGTATAGATCACCTAAAACAACGTGTAACAGACAAATGGATTTTGTTTGGATTTGTTCATAGGGTATTAGTAGTGCCAACTTATCAGACTTTAGACATCACATCACATGAGTTTTTTTTAAATGCTTTTCTTTTACGTCACATGAATACTTGTGTGTAAACATTACTAAGTTTTTTTTTTTAATACGAAGGCGTTTGAGTTAATTTGTGCACAGTTCAATTATTATATCGGATGCTTGTTACCTCTCACAACACAAATACTGAATACTTTTATCTATTAAAGTTAGATAAATGAAAAAAAATCATTTAGTATTTTTTACATGTGCTCCAAATTTAGAAGCACTAATATCTGAGGTAGGCATTACCAATTGAACATGTGAAACAATATGCTTTTTTTTTCTTCTTTAGTGAGGACTTAGACTAGGCTGGTCCATAAATAGTGAGAGAAATAGTAGAATTTTCTGTGCAAGTGAAACATCGAACTTATGAAAATTATAATCATCAAACTGTGACCTTAACCCCAACATAAATAATAAACGTTCAGAGGGGCAAGTAAATTTGGCAGCCTGTAGATTTTGTATATTGCTAAGTGGTAACAAACTTATAAAAGACGGATCAAACGAGCATTGCTTGCCGAGAATGATATTGATCTTCATTATAAATATGGAAATGTAAAGATCACAACGGAACTCGCGCACTACATCTCAAATGGATATGTATATGGCCTGATTTCAAAATCCAGTGGCAACAAGATTGTTACTTACGTAGAACTTTTCATCACATCAACGTACACAAGAGGCGGATGAACACTAATTTTCTTGCTTAGCCTGTTGATCATATACGCGTTCTGTCCCTTGAATCTCGACAGTGAATTTAACCAATGAATTTGCAAAGCTTCAGGGATGAGCATAGCCAAGTTTCCTCCTCAACCCAGACAACTTGTGTATCCACCTGAAGGATTTGGAAGTATGTGTTTTTGTTAGGTGTTAATGAGATGTCTGCCCCTAGGATCTTCACTCTGAATCACTTGGCATCGGGGCTGAGGATAGCACACTTCCTTCCTCGACCCCAGTCATCGTGTCTCCACCTGCAGGGTTTGAAAATAGTCTTGTTAGGCATTGACAAGATGCAAGTACCATACTTTATACAACATTAAAGGTAACACGGCATCATGCCCCACAAAAACCTAAGAACAACAGAAATTCACTATGTAAACAAGGGAAGGCATCCAAAAATCCATCTGTCATTTCATATTCAGACAAACTTCTGTATGGCAACTATTTACGTCCATCAGAAGGCATTGTATTCAGCAGGTGGGCATAACATTATTGCAGATTCATAAGGTTGACTGAGATGAATTTAGATGGTGAAACATAGTTATTGAGGATTCATATAGCCAAACAACTTGTTTGGGACTAGGGCTTAGTCGTTGTTGTCAAAAAACACCAAAGGTTGTGCAAGACTCGTTCAATATTTGCCTCAAGGTTGGCAATGGAGCAAAGACAAAATTTTGGAGAGATAGGTGGATTGATCAAACTCCTTTAAAGGAGGCTTTCCCTGACCTATTTCTTATTTGTGTAAACCCTGAGGTGACAATCCAGTAGTGTTGGTCCATACAGGGGTGGGATATCTCTTTTAGGAGGCATTTAAATGATTGGGAGATAGAGAGGGTAGCCATGTTACTGGGAAAAATTGGGCAAGTTTCTATTAGCAGTACAGAGGTTGATATACCTCTTTGGAAACACAATGGTAATGGGATATTTTCTGTAAAAAGTGTCTACACAAGAGGTCTCCAGGTGACTAAAACAAATACTCAATGCAAGTGGAATTGTTTCTGGAAAAGCAGCATTCCTACCAAAGTTAAGTGCTTCACTTGGTTGGTTATCAAAAGGGCCTGCCTAACCCAAGAAGTGCTACAGAGGAAGAGAAGACAATTGGTTCCTAGGTGTTTTCTGTGTATGGGGACCGAGGAGACAAACAAGCACCTTTTTTTGCATTGCAAGTACACTGCTCAGCTGTGGAATTTGTTTCTCAACATTACCGGCTATAGCTGGGCCATGCCTGAGCATACAGCAGACCTTCGTACTGCTGGATTAGATGAGGGGGAAGTAAGAGCCAAAAGAGATGGCGGAGATTGATATCCTCATGTGTATGGTGGTCAGTATGGGGGGAGAGAAATGCCAGATGTTTCGAAGATAGGTCCAATTCCATTCATAAAGTCAAATGGAATTGTATTGTATCTTTACTTTTTTGGTGTAAACAACTATGTATAGAAGATACTGAACAGATTATAGATCTGATAGGGAGTCTGTAATTTAACTTTTTGGTGGTGGCCAGCATATCCTTAATGCTGAAGAATACAAACTTACCAGTTTAAAAAAAAAAAAAAATGTTTTTGGGGACTTCAAAACCCTTATTGATTGAGAACTTTGCGCCACAAACACTTGGGATAAACAAATACACAACTACTTTTTTGTTCAACCAGTTGAAACCAATTATTTTGGTATTTGCCTACATCTCCCGTAATTAGTTTCAACTGGTTGATCATAAAAGTTATGGGCAAATATCCCAACACAGATCTTCAGAAAGGACATTTTCCATTTGTTCTTACAATTTTCGACGGCGAGAACATTTGATTGGCATTCCCACATGCGGAGAAAGTTCTTCCAAATCATTTGTGGGGAGAAAAAACAATCAAACATCTATAAAAAGGTACTTACATAGCCCCAGCTTGTGAAGAGAATATTCTGAGACCCGTCAACTTTTGAAGATCTTGTCTAAACCCAGTAAAGAGAACCTGAAAGAAACAGATTTTGAACAGGAACATAAGCAAGACCACAAGCACCGCAGAACACTACGCTTCTCTAAATAAATGGAGGAAATATAGAGTGGTGCCGGCATGAAAATTCAGGAAGCAACAACATTTATTCAGGAAAAATGTGACCAATTATATTCCAACAAATTGACAAGTGAAAAGTTTGAAGCAACGAAACAAGCAAGCTCTAGCATCCAAGTTACAGAGGAGTCAAGTTAGAAAGGTTGAATAATTTAAACACAGATGTGCCGATTATGCATCTTCCAGAATGAGAACGAGAAGGTGAAGAGGCCAACACTGATATAAAGACAAAAACAATTAAGAGAAATGCAATGAAATAAAAAATAATCACCGTTTACATAGTTGGTATAACCATTTACTCTAGATTACATGGCTGGGATAGCTGACAGGTGATAACTCACAAGAAGCAGAAATTTAAACACAAATTGAAATGCATCTTTCAGCTGATACTTGACTGAAATAATATGGAAGGAGGGCTTATATGACCTGTGAGACAGCAAATTAATATGCTGTTAACTATGACCAATTGAAGATCCTATGATCAACCTTATAAAGATGGTAAGCCTATTGCTGTTGCTACTTTGGAAAGAGAGAAAAGGGCACCGGCCCTAGAAAGTAATGGGAGTGACACATGACATCTTACCATAATAGTAAAAAGGGAAATGATGAAGAAAGAGCTTAAGTGTATTTGAACTCTATAAAGTTGGCCATTGTGAATTTTAAAAAACATGAGTAATTTTAGACAGTTCTCATTCATTTTGGAATGTCAGCTGACTGCTTAACGGTGGAGTAAATCAAGTTGATGCTATGATCAGTAGTACTTCAAAGGTTAAGCTTACCTATATCGAGGACGCCGACCGAAATTTTAAAAGATGCCAATATGCGCTCGATGCGCGGGACAACTCCTAGCGGCTGTCACCAACAAGGTTGCTGGACACAGTCAAATTGAGAAACAGAAGAACAAAGTCAATACTCACATATTCTAGTTGAAAATCAAATAATCAAGAAATTTTTTTTAGTTGAAAATCAAACAATCAAGAAATTTTTTTTAGTTGAAATTCTGTAAAAACTTGAAGATGAACAAAACAACATGCACGTTCTTAGCAGCTTTAAGAGCCTTCTCAAGGAAGCCCTTTTATCTGCAGACCACATTCCTTCACATCACTGATAACATTGTACAAAAATTGACAAAGTAGTATAAAAATTTCTCACAAGACTTTCAACAAACAAAACATTGTTATTCATTGTAAATTTAATTTCCCATTTCAGTTCTTCTCACTCAACAAACTCTTCAAATCTTCCCTCCAGCCTCATATTATTACACTATTCCATGGTAGCTTAGCTGATTTTCATGGACTATTTCCCCTTTTTTTTAAAAAAAAAGAAAAGACACTAGTTCCATGTACAATCCTTGAGTTTCTGATAGTTATCCATCAAAATCCTGTCAAAATGATGGAACCCTATCAGACTATCAGATGACATAATAAAGCTTATCACAAGATGAGACCTGGGGTAAACTCATGAAAAGGTAAGCAGAAGGCATCTTCTCGTTTTTTTCTTTTATTTGTTTCTATTGCCAGTTTTCTTTTCTCTAAATAAGGGAGCTTATAACCTAAAAAATTAGAGGGACACATGTAATGCTTCTCGTGCTAATGATGAATTGAACAAAAGATCTTAGAAATGCAGGTCTTATAAGTTTGTAAACTAAAGGGTTCCTTCCTGTTAATTCCACAAATGAAACACTTGTGAACTTATCAAAACAGGTAAAAAAAACTACCAGATTAGGTAGTTTTTTGGAGCTTCTCACCTTACAGAAACGACGATGACCATGCTTCTTGAGCTTGATATAAATATGCTGAAGCAATCTTCTCAAGTTCTGAAGCACTTGAAGAGAACAACGATTCGCATGTTCCTTAAGCAGTGCCAAGGGAACCAGGTAATTTTTTTTTTAATTAAACAGCCACTGGGATATCCAAACTTGTCCGGAATGGTACACATTGCTTTGAAAATGATAAATCAGGATTCAAGTCCTTTGATGCAGTGAGCCGTACTTTATAAGCTTCCTTTACCATCCCAGCTTTTAGAAGGCATGATGTCAAACAACTTACTGTGATATCATCAGGGACACAACCCAAAGACAGCATCTTATCAAAAATGGCCATAGCTTCAAGCATTCTTCCTTTCATGCAATGCCCAAGAATGAGAATGGTGAAGGTGATTTTATCATGGCAGCACCCTTTGCTCTCCATTTCTGCTGCAATGACATTTGCTTCGCCCAAATTACCAGCCTTGCAAAACCCATCAAGCACAGGGTTGTATACAAATGGTTGGGGGACAATATCATCCCTCGATTTCAATTGCCTCAATAATTCCCGAGCTTCATTGAGCCTATTTTCCTTGCTCAAAGCATTGATAAGAACAGAAAAAGTATATAGGTTTGGAGACAAATTTCTAGTGTTCATTTCATCCCACAGCTTTAAGCCCTGATCTAATTCTCCAGTCCGACAATAACCGTCAATGAGAGACGTGAAGGTAACAACATCAGGAGGGTAACCAACAGCACACATCCTCCCATACATTTTTATAGCAGAAACCATGTCTCCTATCTTGCCAAAACCATTGATAAGAATGTTAAAAGTAACCAGATTTGGACTAACACCGCAAGTAGTCATTGCATCCATCAGATTTATAGCCTCATCCATTCTGCCCAACTTGCAGTAACCAGCGATAACAGAAGTATATGTCACAACATCAGGTGACAGTCCATCTTGTAACTCAAGATTTCCTAACAAACCTCGAGCCCTGTTTACTTGACCAACAGAACACAACCCATTTATAAGAGTGTTATACGTAACAGTATCAGGGAAACAACCAAAACTTCCCATGTCATTGAAAAACTCAAATGCCTTATCAACTCCTCCAACTCGACAAAGCCCACGAATCACAGTGTTAAAAGTGCAGGTATCTGGAAACAATCTCTCTGACCTCAAAATATGATGTTTGAAAAAATCAACAGCTTCATCTACCCTACTTCGTTTCATTAACAAACTCAAAAGACTATTATGTACAAAAGGCCTAACAATTCTACCTTCCTCCCTACCTAACTCAGCTTGTGAAATCAAAATTTCTTTGGCAATCTCAAACTTGCCCGCATTTGCAAATGCTAATACAACACTTTCCAAAATCGAATTTTCTAGTAAATACCCATCAGCTTTCATATACTTAAACACTAACATAGCAGAATCGTGAAACCCCATCTGAGAAAGTGACCTCAAAATCAAATTAAAACTCCCAATACAATGAACAAGATTCAGATTGATCCTAGTACACTGTAAAAAACGAAATGCCAATCTGGGATTATTCAAATTGGTATTAATATGGTGAATAACGGTGAAAGCAATATCTGGGTCCAAATTTTGACGAAAATAATCAGAACCGAATACATCAAGTGATTGAGAATGGTGAAAACAGAGCAGACATACAACTTTAGTAAACCAAACCGCTTCAGGTCCAGGTCCGTATGAAGGGATAGATTTTGAAGAAGTGAGACCATGAAATCGAGCAATGAGGAAGATATTGGACGCCCGTTGAACCCACAAGGGCATTATCTCCAGTCGCCGATAGCAGGGGTTTGAATCGATCTTAGATTTAGAAGCCGTTTTTTAGTCATACCATTTCCGGTACCGGAGGTGATAATATTTATTGGGGTTTAGGGTTTTGGAGGAGGAGGAGACGGCGGCCGGAAAAAATGACTCAGTGGCGTCAATGATAAACGCAGGCTAAGGTTAAATGTTAAACGACAATCCCTGATCCCTACTTCTTTATTTTCCCATTCCACTCTCCTCGTTTTTTTTTTATTCCCTACAAAAAAGTTTTCTATGTCTCACTTACTACAATTTAAATAGATTTTCACATCTTTATATTTTTTTCTTGTAAAATATAAATATAATTTTTTTTTTAAAATGTGATGAACAACTAAACTAAACAAAGGGATGTTTGCCATGAAATTTGTGTGTATTTTGAAGAAAAATAAATTTAAGTGAAAAATATATTATTTTTTGTATTTGGAAATTAAAGTGTGTTTGGCTATAAAATACAAATTAGAATTATTTTTAAAATTTTATGAGTAATTTAAAGTGAAAATAATTTTTTGTTCGAAGTCTGGCTTAAAAAAAAAACGATCAAATACCTCATTATCTCCATGATAATATTTCCAAACTATAACACTTTGGACTAAATTGTGTTTGTTTGACAATAATTTTATGACAATATTAATCAATGAATTTTTCATTATGATACAAATATTTTTATTTAATTTTCGATTGTGAAGGTCTTTATTTTTGTTATTTTTATTACTTATTTTTTAGGCTATTTTTATCTCGAGTTGAGAGTATTAGAGACCATAATTCTATCTATGAGGTAGATATTAGGTCTGCATACACTTTTTTACACCTCACTTTGTAAAACTATGTCCAATATATTATTCTTGTAACTTTTGTCAGTGAATGCAACATATATTTAGGGGTAATTCAATTTATTTTATGCATATATTATAAATATAGTTTTTATTTTTATTTATACATATATAAAACTTGGATGTAAATTTGTCAATCCTTTTTTAGGGACACAAAAAGAAAAATATTATTTGTCCAAAATATTTCAATTAATTAAAAATATCACAAAAGAAAAGGAAAATCCGAAAATGGGAAACTATATAATTACCCCTTTCATCCTCTAAAACCCTGTAATGCTCTCTGCTATTCTGTTTTCCCTACAACCCACAAGAAGGGGAGTTGCCTTTCTCCTTCTTCTCAAATGGCGGTCGACAAGAACAACTTAGACGAAGAAGCGTTAAGTTTACGCTTTTACAAAATTGTTCTCAGTTGGGACTACCTTCGTCTCCTCAAAGAATCCGATGTAATTTCACTATTTTTTTTTTGCAATTTCATGTTTTGTATTTCAATGTGGGTTTTAATATCTTTCATTGTTATGTATTTTCAATTTGTTTAGCGGAAGAAGGGTAAAGGGGATGATGACAACACTCTTGTTCTGAAAAAAGCCAAGAATTCGTATAAAGATGTTCAAGATTATCTTGCAACATTCGAACCTCTTTTATTTGAAGAAGTTAAAGCTCAAATAATACAAGGGAAAAAAGATGATGATGAAGAAGGTACTTCTTCTTTGTTCTTGTTCTTATTTATCTAACCCCATATTGTTAATGTGTTTAGGATTCTATCAAAACAAAAAAGAAAAACACAATAAGTGCTTCTTGCCCCCAAGATTTTTCGTTTTTTGTGTTCCGCTTTAATTTTTCCCCACCCCTTAGTTTTCTTTTTCCTTTCTTTTCCCCTTATACTGAAGAGTATATATCTTTTTTGGTGTTTTTGAGTTTAGTTTGGGTTAGGATATGGACAATTAAGACGAAGTTGATGTGTATGTGGATTTTTATGAAAAGAACCATACTAAGAAAACAACAACGCCGTAATCTCAAACCAATTCAAGACTGACAAGAACTATCTCTTGAAAAAATTGGAGATTTTGAACTAACTTCGGATTGAAGCACAGTAGTAGTTTTTCTTGTTGTGTTCATTGTTGGGCAGCCATATAGAGGTGTTAGTAGATGAAAGAAAGGATGACTCTGTCCACTTGTTGACATGAACTTATGCATGTGTTATTGGATTTTCATTACAACTATTATGGACTCAAGAACAACTAATACTATTATGATTATTCTTTTGTCTTTAAAACTCGAGAATGACTAATATTTTCACAATTTATCACCTAGATTGCAATTTCATATACATAACTCGTAGCTTATATTGGTGTATCTTCAAGATCCATTTTATCATTTTATTCGGTTGACTTTGTAATCACGTGCTTAGCATATTTGTTCTTGGGAATTGTAGAGACACTTTGGATGAAGGCAGTAACTGTAGGGTGCAGTGAGATTGACGGATTTCACTTTCCAATGATTTCCTGTAGTGATTCTGAATCAATACAACAGAATGATCTGTTGTTACTTTCAAATAAGGAGGTACCCTATTTCTGTGAACTTTCTTTATGCTTTTCAGTTGTTTACTTTTAATGAGCCCAAAATACGTGTTAAATGTCCCATGCCATCCTACTTAATTTTGAATACAAGCATTATAATGTGATCGATCACCATAGATCGTTGTTTTCTTTCTGAGGTCTCTTGATTGTTCGAAATTACATTTTTTCTTCAATATTTGGGTGCTTGTGGCGAAATATTTGCAGTTTGGAGATGGTAAGAGACTCCCAACTGCATATGCGTTTGCGTTGGTTGAGGATCGTCGACCAGACAAAATAAGACTTCGGATGCACCTTAGCGGAGAGGTCAAACAATTGAATACACAGGAAATCGAAGCTTGCTCTAGGCTTTTGAGTATGCGTCCTCTTGTTACCGAAAATGCGAAGCTTTTGCATGTTCTTAAGGTACCCTGACATAACTTCTAAATTCTTGTCAAATTTCTTTGTGATTCTACCTTAGGTCTTTTCTTACATGTCGTTAATATGTAACACTTGGGCTGAGTTTATTATACTTTCTGGATGAAGCTCCACTCTGAAAAATGAGATGTTGAGTCTGTGTAGATCAAACTTAAAAATTGAGCTAAATCAAATTCAAAAGGATAATGATGGAAATTATGCTATGCCTGATTTTGGTTCTTTATGTACGAAAACTGTGTTAAGTTGCAGTAGATATGCTCAATGTTTATTTATGTTAGTGCAATCTTGGTAAGTTAGTCATGGTGAAGATGAATCAGTTCCCCACATATTTAAAGCAAGTACAGCAGATTCAGATGATTTGCTGCAAACTTTGTTGAGACATGCTAATTTATTCGTCTGCTTCAGTTTTAATATTACCAAGTAAACAAAAAGTACCAGTTCCTATATAGTTAAAATTGGTACTGCTTTTAAAGAAGAAAATAAAGTATCGTATACTCTTGTGAAGTGATTTTCCTTTTTTACATGCATGCTTCAATTTGCAGATATGCAGTTTATCAACTATATCCCGTGAATATGTTGCTCTGCGGTCAGTGAGCTCCCTCCCATTCAAGGATTTGATACTATCAGCAGCTGATAGCAACCGTTCTACAGAAGATCATGCCTGGAAAATATCTAGACCCTTGAAGGAATTTCTTGAAAGCAATCACAACAAGTCTCAGCTTGACGCTATTAATGTGAGTTTCTAAAACAATTTTATCATTATATGCAGTAAGCACCTTTCTAATATATTAAATTTTACATAAGCGCACACACACACACATATATAAATGTATATATGCTGTCTATACCAACTCAGTGCTTCTGTCCCCCTTGATGACCTATTAGTAGTTCTCAGTCATGTAAAACTTGCATACATTTTTCTCATTCAACATTTCTCTTTGCAGGCAGGGCTTTCCCGGAAAACTTTTGTGTTAATACAGGTTTGACTTATCCATTTATTTTCTTGGTTGTAGAAACAAAATAAGCCTTTTCTTAATGCTCTTTCAAGTGTACTATTTGTGATTTATGTAAGTATGTATCTCGAAAAGCCATGACGAGTGGAGCTTCTCAGTGCTCAATTGTTTATTTTTATTTATTCCATGAAAAATACTTTAATGTATCAAAATTACCACAAAAAGAGATTAGTGTATAAAATTAAAAAAGTTAATCTAGTCTCATTGATGCTTCTTATACGGAAAGTTGGAACTTTAATAGAGTTAAGTATTTAACAAAGTTCATTACTCTAGGGTCCACCAGGGACTGGAAAAACACAAACCATACTTGGGATTCTCAGTGCCATTTTGCATGCAACTCCTGCTAGAGTACACTCCGACAGGTATGCCGCTTAATTATTTCGTAGTTACTGAGATGTTTTTATATTAGAAAAAGAATCTGGTTGTTGCTATGACATATTGCCTTTGACGGAAAACATTAAGGGCTCACCTTTATTCTATTTATCTGTATATAATACAAAGTTTTTTCCTAATGGAAAGGATAACACATTCTCTTCTATCTACTGAATTTGTGCAGGGTGAAGTTGAGCAGTGTAAAACGTGGACCAGAATTATCCATGTCAGACAAGTATGTCTACAGAACATACGTGACCTCCTGTTGATATTTATAAATACGGGTTGATTGATGTATTTATCTAAAAAAGAATATGTCTTGATGTATCTATGTATATTTACCAGCCATACATATGTGTATATGCAGTCTTTTAAGCTCTACATGATGAAAGGATTAAGTGGAAAATCGGGTGATAAAATCTTCATTAACTGTGTAATCCTCAAAGCATATTAAAATGACAGAGTAGAAACCATTGTGTGGATCATTTTGTTTTCCAAGTTGTGCCACCATATCTAGAAGCAAGATCCTTTGACTGGAGATGAAGCTAAATATATATACACTTGTTAACTGATTTTTGTGAAGATCCAACATCTCCTTTCTTTCTTTCTTTCTGGATGGAGAGATGGTGTATTCTTTTGGATTTTATTGGCTGAGTGATCAATACAGTTTATAGGTGTATTTGTTGGCTGTTGACAACTTGTCTCCCCTATTTTACCAATGCTTCTTCGAGATACATGCATAATCTGTATAAATTCAAAGTTCAGAATTGTGTAAAGGATTCCTTTTCCAGATCTCTTTAAGACCTTGTTCCTTTTGAGTATCTCATAGGGTAAACTGTTTGACCTTTGCAGATACAAACACTGGGGACAAGCATCCCCATGGTTAGGTGGGATTAATCCTCTAGACCAAGAAATGCCAATAGATGGGGACGATGGATTTTTCCCTACATCTGGCAATGACTTGGTATGTTTGATGTTGTCCATCGTAATGATATGAGAAATTTAAATTTGTGCCCTCTTACACTGAACTGTTTTTCTAGAAACCAGAAGTAGTCAATTCCAGTCGAAAGTATCGTGTTCGTGTTCTAGTTTGTGCTCCGTCAAATTCTGCTCTCGACGAGATTGTATTGCGCATTCTAAACACTGGTATGCTCTTTTTTATGTACAGATTTCTTCTCACACAAGTTGTGGTGGGGTTGCTATGGTGAATATCATTACATGATTGTTGAATTTACAAAATTATAGGACACTTTTCTGCTCCTTTTGTGCTTTTACAACGTGAAATTTCCATTATTCTGAAAATTGTTTGAAGATCTTTTTACTGATCTTATATCAGTCACTTTGAAGCTTTTAGTATCTGTTCCACTTGTGAATGAAATAGATATAACGTGCAACAATGTGATAACTAAGTCGATGAGTGCTATGAGAAATGTTGGTATACTTAAATTTGCTTAACCAGCCTTACATTACCAGTTACCCAAGGGAATGCAGTCATCAGTAAACCTGTAAGAACCCTTTACCCTGAGCTGTATCACCCAAATGCAATGTTATTCAAAGTAAAGAAAAGAAGTCAAATTTACCTTTTGCTCATCTTCTCTTAAATTATAACACAGAAAAAAATATAGTGACTTTCTATCCTGTGCTGGCGATGTCACCATAGCCTTCTCAGGTAAATAATTAGATGTCAAATTTATGTCCTGGTTCCTTTTCATAAATTATGATGTGTGATGGGTATTAGAACTGTAGTCCAACCAGCATGCAAATATTGGCAGAGGAAGCATAGGCTTTTAGACAGAAGGTTTGAGCGAAGTGCTGGGCAGATCATTCCTGTAGTAGCAATATACTGTAGTTTGAGTTCATGGAGGTTGTTTCTAGGCCATCAGAATATAACGTAGAATAAGCTTGCACTTTAAGGCTCAGAGTTGCAACAAAGTGATGAAATTGCAGCCCGCCAAAGCAAACACTTGAGCATTAGAGAATCATCAAAAGGGTTTGGAAGAAATCAGCAACACAAACAAAACCCTCTCGTCTAACAAGCATAGCCTATGATCTTGCAGGATTGGAAGACTCACAAAAAGGAATTCTATACCTATGATGATTTTTAGTCCAACTTTAAAGGTGACTTCGAAAAGATACATGATTTTTTTAATTGAGAGATATGATATGAACTATAGGAAAGAAATGAGATGCTCTGCCTCTTCTCAATAGATTTTACTTCTGCATGTATTTATCACCCCCTGAAAAATAAGAACTCTACTTATGTATGTATTTGTTTCTTTAGCTTATGTAATCAGCAGTAAAGCTCAATGCGCACATTTTATCGTCTTATGAAAGGAAATGACAAACAACCTTGTGCTCGGAATGTCTTCTGCTGCAAAATTGCATTTATGACTATCACTTTCAGGTCCTTATAAAAAGGATTATCAATTTCAGGTATCCGGGATGAAAATGACCGTGCATACAGTCCTAAAATAGTACGAATTGGTCTTAAAGCTCATCATTCAGTGCAGGCAGTCTCCATGGATTACCTAGTCTGTACCTTGCACTTGTCTCTCATTATTCTAGAGATTCCAGTGCCAATTGCAGGTGGTCACCTGGTAGGTTTATGTGTATGTAGGTGGAACAAAGGCTGTCCGGCATGGACTCACAAATTGGTGATAGGCAGAAGCAAGGAGGGCCTGTGAAAGATAAAGACAGCATTCGTGCTTCTATTCTGGATGAGGCTGTAATTGTATGCCAGTTGGACCTCTTTCTGTAGCAAACAAAAGTCCACACAATGTCAGTTGGACCTTCTTTTTATAACTACCTAAAGCCAGTAAATGACTAACCTATTATGATGTGCAGGTGTTCTCCACTCTTAGCTTCAGCGCTTCCCCTGTTTTCAGTAAATTGAATCGTGGTTTTGACGTTGTTATAATAGATGAAGCTGCTCAAGCTGTAAGTTACTGTGTCCTCTATAACCTTGGATAGAATCTAATGGTTATCCTTATAAAAAGAAAATCTAATGACTATTACATGCCAATATATGGTAATATCAGCTGAACAACTCGGTCCTTATTGTTTTTGCTACCTGTCATTGTCATTGGTTGTTCCTCTTCATTGGGTACACTTAGCTAGTAATGCTTTGAAATATTCGTTTATTTTACCTTTTTGCATTTTAAGTTTGTTTCCCACACCCGTATTATCTTCGAAGCCCACTCCCTCCTGGAGAAAATTTTAGTCTTGAAATATACTCTCTTTTAGTAAAACTTAATGGAGATGATGAAACCGACTTCAGGAGCTCTGAGTTGGGGACAAATATACCCCAGAACTATTCAAAATGGGTTAGTTTTACCCTCTGTTATGTTTTTTGTTTAGAAACGCCCTTCAGCTAGCAAAATAGATCAAAAATACCCTTCTTTGGCTTAGAAACGCCCTCCAGCTAGCAAAATAGATCAAAAATACCCTTCTTTCTAACGGTTGCTCCAAAACAAGAAAAAGGGTCTAATTTTTACCCTAGAACTATGAGAAATAAGACATTTTTTTCCCTCCATGTAAAGTTCTGGACAAGTGCTCTTAATTGTGAAAACTTGAGTTAAATTGAACCATTTTTCTTGTTTTGGAGCAACAGTAAGAAAAAAGGACATTGCTTGAGCTATTTGGCTAGTAAGAGAACATTTTTGAGCCAAAAACATAACGGAGGGTAAAACTGACCCATTTTGAATAGTTCAGAGGTATATTAGACCCTTTTCCCTAAACAAAATAAAACCCATTAGAAGTGTTCACAAGCAAAATACAAGTACCAAATTGCAAATTATTGAAAAATAATCCTACAGTGTATTTGGTCCTAATCTTTTGGATGAGTCCATTGAGTCATACCTAACTTCATACAAATATGCTTAAATGGTCTGGAATGACAAAAGTGCAGTTCATGTTAAATGAGGAATTTGGTATCCTGGTCCTTATATGGAGAAGGCATTAACAGTTCTTGCCTTAGGCATTAACAGGTTTGTGAAAAGTAGGGAGGTGCTACACCGCCTACACTTCTATTCATACTACCGGGAGGTAACCTGCATAGTGTGCCTAAACCACATGGGGTTAAAGGCCTCTTTTCTCACTAAGGAAGAGTTCCAGTCAAATAGAGAACACAATGACCATTACAAAATTCCCATCGAATAGAGAACACAATAACCATTAGAAAATTCCCGTTGAATAGAGTACACAATGACCATTACGAAATTCCCTTTCTGGACCGTACCCGAATAGAAACAGACCTGTAATATTGCTAATTCATATACGACTAATAAGTTTCAAAATTTCAACAACATACCAGTGTAATCCCACTAGTGGGGTCCGAGAAGTTCCAAAATTTCAAATTCGGTAATTCTATCTTTTATTGTTGGTGTGATTTTTTGTCAATAATGTAAAAGACCATATACAAATAATTACTAATATACCACCACCGTCACCACCAACATAGCTAGTGTATTCCCGTTAATGGCGTCTGGGGAGGTAGAGTGTATGCATAGTCCTTACCCCTACCTCCTTGGTTTATGATAGACCCTCGGCTCAAGGTAAAGCAATTCAAAGCTGATCGAAAAAGAAATGATGAAGTAGAGAAGTCATGACAAAATATTATTGAGAGCATGCCAAAGCAGTCTGAAAAAACGGAGCAGTAACTACAACAAAATACTATGATAATCGAAGTACAAGAAACAACAAGAGTAATACTAATATCCCTTAACATACTAATATGTAAGTCAAACTAATGCTCAAACTCCTTGATAATCATGTTCCTGACTATTATACATATAAGTTATGAAATATCTTCTAGTAATACTATTTGTTGAGCTGCCTTGTACTGTTGTATGTGAACTAACTGAATTTGCTGACCAAATTTATTGAGCTTCTGGATTTTTCTCATAATGGCGTGCCGATTTGTGTAGAGCAATGCTTAACATCATTATTAAACAGGTGGAACCATCGACACTTCTCCCTTTGTCCAATGGATGCAAACAAGTATTCCTGGTATGTATGTTGATACAAATATGCATGTTGTTTCCTCAATATTTTTTACTAATTTTATAGTATTCCTTGAGTTTGGGAGATTTGGGCATACTTCCCGTGGACTGTTCTTGTCTTCTGGAATTAAAATTAATTCCATGGTTTTGACATGATTGATATAAGTCTGACCACCTTTTTATCGACACCTTTTATTGACATCTCGTTTGTGGGATTCCCCAACATGTTGTCTACTTTCTGTGTCATGATAGCTAAGAACTCATATTTCCTGTATTTTATCCCCTTCATTTATTTAATGAGTGAACCTTATCTCCACACTACTGAAAATATTTCAATAGTATTTGAACATGTTCACTTGTTGGGTGAGTAAAACTGTAAAAAAGTAACAAGAAATGGTTAGTCTATAGAAGATAAAATATTTCAACTATTGCCCTAGACATTAGAGAAGACGTGTATTCGAAACTATTAAGTTCTATTACACATTAGTAACTATTTTTGTTATCAAAAAACAAAACTGTTTGCGTGCCATTGCTACACATGAACACTTCTGCTACAATGATACTGATCTGTGTTTTCAGATGTGCTCTATGCTGAAGAGAATTTTGAAAGCAGCATTATTCCTTTTCTCCTTTGATATGAAACTGTATCTTATCAGGAAACATTTTAAACTTTTTTTTATCTTTCCCATATTTTACAGGTTGGTGATCCAGTTCAACTACCAGCCACTGTGATCTCACCTATTGCCGGAAAATTTGGGTAAAGCAACTGCGTGACTGCATCTACTTACTGTAAATAAAAGATCATGAAACAGAAGTATTTTGCCTCTTTAACACTTTTGAGAAACAAGTACACAGGCTCTTGTAACTTTCTGCTGCCATTTTGTCTAAAGAAGAGATGTTTTAATGGACCATAAAAAAATCATTCAGCTCCTTTGACTCTCCAGGCTTATCTATCCATTAGGGATTCCCATCCTTTGACCTGCCAATCCCCTCCGTTCCATATCTCACCCTCACTAACTCTGCTCCAGTGCTACCATTCGTTTCCTGCTTGGTTTCCTATTTCTAACTGTCTTTTCTTTTAGGCAAAAGGGTCTGGTAGACCCTTGTACTTGTATGCGTTTGTATTGTGAATCCTTCTACTTAATCATTTGTCAACTGAACTCTTAAACTCAATTAAAATGAGCCTTTTAAACCCCTCCAACCATGTGTGTAGCTCACTCTCCTTTACATAAATGACATGTCATATCCACATCACATATATTAATGTCATGTCATAATTATTTTTAAAATTATTAATCAAAATTATTTAATAAAAGGAAAATACTAAAATTTTAATTATATTCTTTAAAGTAAAACTCCATTACATTCTCTCCCATTCCCACTGTTTCACAGCCAAAGTCGTCGCCATTTTTACCGGCGAAACCACTCATATTCTCTCCCTTATCTGCCTTCATCTCTGCTGCATATCATCACCATTTTCCTTTCCTCCTCCAACCTCCACACAAACCAACAACCTAAGCCACCGCACCACCAGATCTAGCGAACACCATCACCATTTTCGCCGCCATGATTAGATCCTTGCACCCTCACCCACCTCGTTCTCCTCTCTGCTGACCAGCCGCGTCTCTCTCTCTCACTCCATTGTGTATCAGTGTTGTCCGGGGAGCACCATCAGCGCCGCTCTCTACCTCCGTCGGTGAATTGGTGGACTCAAGGAGGTGCCCAATATCTACTAAATAGATGACAATAGATTGTGGAAAAGAAAGAAAAAGGGGTTGGGCAGGGGATGGAGATGACTGAAAATTGGTGGAATGGGTGAAGAAAGTTTTTTTTTAATTAATGGTTGAAAAATTATTTCTTTTATAATTTTTAATATTTTTGTTAGTAAAAATGCTCCTCACTCGCCTTAAGAGGCGTGTAGTTGCACACTTTTGCCAACTCAGACATCCTAGTGCCACATAAGTCTAGTCAATGGCTAGAGGGGTTTGTTAAATTGCGTTTTATTGAGTTTAAAGGTTCAATTGACAAACGGGTAAGTATAAGGATTCACAATACAAATTCATACAAGTACAAGAGTCCACCAGACCCTTTTGCCTTTCTTTTAATCATTCCAAACTTTCTTCAAAAAAATAAATATGATTTTACTATAGAACTTGTTATGATTTTTAGGTCTAGACTCTCTGTATGACAAATATGATATCAAAAGTGTGTTTAGAAATGAAAATGGAGATAACTTTGTTTTCATTTTTCGAGAAAAAATCAAACTGTTCTAAGTTACCAGATAAGTTCTTGGAAATCCTTATTGTTTCTCTAATTTTGTCTTTCCTCCTTGGGTGTGGGATTGACAGATACTGCACCAGCTTATTTGAGAGACTTCAGAGGGCGGGATATCCAGTACAGATGCTGAAGACTCAATATCGCATGCATCCAGAGGTTTGCGAGCATTCTCTTCTATGGCATTATGAACTGGCACATTTCATGCAATTGCTGAGACATTAATCCCATTTATTTAACGTCCAGACATGTTTCCAAAAGCTCTAGAAACTGTTAGGCCTTTATTCCAATTACCAACAGCCAAATAATACTGTTGTCATTGACCTAAGCCCATTTGACTAGAAAATTTAGAGACTTGGTCTCTAATAGAATTACATTCATCAGGGATGCTGATTTTGTTTACTGTTGCATTGTGCTTGCTGAAGCATGAGAAATGCAGAGCTTTTACTGATAACTCAAAGAAGATCAAATGTTTAACCTATGAATCATGCACCCTTATTACTTTTTTATCTTGAGATTATAAGATTTGAAAATGACAGAAAGTGAGGCTTGAGAAATCCACAGATAAATGGAATAAGATGCAGAGTCTTCGCACAATTTGGAACAGACAACAAAGAAAAGAAAATATAATTGTAACGTCAAATGCAATGTTGAGTTTAGTCCCATGACAGGAAGTTCAAAATGTCCTCTGTTTTGGGAATATATTAATTTAGTTGTATCAAATTACAGATAAGGAACTTCCCTTCCAGAGAATTTTACATGGAGGCTCTTGAAGATGGGCCTGATGTTGAAGAGCAGACAAAGCGCTCTTGGCACAAATACCGTTGCTTTGGACCTTTTTGCTTTTTTGACATTCACGACGGGAAGGAGTCCCAGCCATCTGGAAGTGGTTCTTGGCAAAATGTTGATGAGGTTGAATTTGTGCTTGCAATCTATCACAAACTGGTCTCCAGATATCCAGAGCTTAAATCAAGTTCCCGGTTAGCTATTATATCACCATATAGGCATCAAGTCAAACTCTTGCGTCAAAAGTTCCGAGAAACCTTTGGAGTGGAGTCTGACAAGGTAGTTGATATCAACACTGTTGATGGTTTCCAGGTAATCCTTTGATTTTTTCTGACAGATTTCCTGCATCATTTAGCTCTGAATTGTGCTAAATGAAATTCAGGCTTTTGGTTCTGTGAAGGCCATCAAATTTGATCGATAGTTTAATTCACCTTCTTCTCTGTATTTGGTAGAGTGAATAATTTCACTTTGTTACAGGGACGTGAAAAGGACGTTGCAATATTTTCATGTGTTCGAGCAAGCAAAGATAAAGGCATTGGTTTTGTTGCTGATTATCGGCGAATGAATGTTGGCATAACCAGAGCTCGGTCTTCTGTCCTGGTATTCATTTAGCAAACGAAAATGATAATTTTCTAGTGCTCAATCCTACTTTTTGTAAGACGTTAATGTCCTGTAAACAATGTTCTTCATTTTGATTTTAGGTTGTTGGTTCTGCATCCACGTTAAGAAGAGACGCACGTTGGCAAAATTTAGTTGAGAGCGCGGAGAAGAGAAATGCGCTCCATAAGGTAAAAACTGAAGGCATAATTATGTGTTTTCCATCTTGAGGGATGAGGTAAATAAAGAACACCCAATTCCTTAGGAGCAAAGAAAGAAAAAGAATTGTGTTGGCCTTGTATAGTAGACTTGGTAAAAAAAATTACCTTATTCTTGTGCTGTTCAATTTTTAGCTTCCTTTATTATACTCCAAAACAGTGTTTGCTTTAATGGTACACATTTTAAGTTTTCTTTCCCTTTGCTGAACTCCAACTTGTGTGTAGTTTATAAAGTTTCAAGGTTCCTTTTTATACCTCAGCTACATCCTTGATTTTTGTGATCCAATCAACATTTTTTCGTTTATTTGGCCTCCCTTTTAGGTCTCCAAGCCCTATGCTGAATTCTTCAGTCAGGAGAATCTTAAATTAATGGAAGTGGAAGTTGTGCATGACAAACTTGAGGCTCCTGCAGAAGATATGGACATTGAAGTGCCCATTGCTGCTGAAGCTGATCAAGCCCTACAGGATGACTGGGGTTATGCTGGAGAAGAAGGGGGCTACGATGAGGACTAGGTTTGTCCACAATTCTTTCTGCCATCATTTTTTGACCAATATGAATTCCCCTTTTTACAAGATTGTTCCAAAAGTCTCTCGATGTATACTTGAACATAATTTATAGGTATCATAATGATGTTGTAGAGACTGAATTTCAATTGATTATTAGGAGCTTGGAACAACTTGATATAAGATTTGTAAGGCTAATCTTATTAATGGTTACTTGTACTTGGTGTCCAAAAGGATTTGGCATAATGGTTAAAATCAAATTATCATCCATTTTTTAATCAATCAGATGTGATTCATTCTCACACTTGCTGGATTGGTCATATCATCCATTTCACTATATTTGGGTTGTATTTTGATTTCAGTGTTGGATAGTTTATCTTTAAAGATAAAATAGGTGTTTTTAAACCTAGAAACTCTCTGATGATGAATTTGGTTGGTTTTGAAATATAGCTTGTGCAAAAAGAGTGACAGATTCAATCATACACATAAAAAAATACTCACTGTTTTGAATTTTCATAGTACCTTGAAAAAAGAAATTTCGCATGGTAAGTTTACAATAACAATCACTTACCCAGTGGAATCTCATAAAATGAAGTTTATGATATTTTACACCTATATATTAAATATAGAAAGGTTGTTTTTGATAAATTTTCAACTCAAGATTTCTAAAGAAGTTTCTCATGCCTTACTTAAGAAAAAATATTGGAAGAGGCTTGTTACGCAACTTGCAAATAGCCAAGGCTTTTAGAACTTTTTTTCTTCTATAAATAAATATTGAGTTGAAAATAAAAATAGAAACCTTTAACTAGTTCATGCACGCAAGTTTATTTGGGAGATGAATAAATGCTTTTGCTTTTTTTTTTTAATTAAAAAAAATAAAAATAGAAGGTGCAAAGGGAAGAAAAGAAGTGAAATGGGGACAAAGAGATAAAAGGACAAAATAAGGAAATCAAGTCTGACACGTAAAACCCATTGATGCCATTACATTAATTAAAAAATTAAAAATATAAATAACGTATTTAAGAATTCTAAACCCAAAATACTTATACGGTTATAACTTATACGGTAGCAAGGGAACTTTGGCACGCAATTAGTTACTATGCTTTTGATTTTTGATAAAAGAAAAACGGAGGACGAAAGTAAAGGATTAATTTTAAAAATTAAATTAGATTACATTAATTTATAATTTTAAAATAAAAATTTAAATACTTAAAAATTATATAAAAAGTATAACAAGTTACAATTTTTTTTTTATATCAATATGATAAAAGAAAATTATTAATCAAAATTTATCTCATTTGACTCTCTAAAAGAAACTATGACATCTTGGACAGAGTATTTTTTTAATTTTTTTTGTTTATTTTGGACTAAATAATTAGTGAAAGAAACTAAAATTATATGAAAATAGTACTCCTCTGTCCTGATTTGTGTGACACTTTTCATTTTTCGAGAATCAAACAGTTTAAGTTTGACCAAAAATTTGCGCATGAAATCTTTAATTTTTTTTAAAATAAAAATTTAAATATATATTTATAAACTACTTAAAAAATATTTTGAATCTCAAAATTCATAAAGTGTAGTTGGATTTGGAACGGTGGAGTAATTAAGTTGAGGAAGTTCCGCATACAATGAATTGATCCGATTCCCGATAAGCTATTTCTTGTCGGATAGCGCCAAGAATATTGCTTTCGAAAAAGACAAACGAATCTACTGGAAAATTGTTTCCGGAGAATTAACGCATTTCTTTTTCTTCTTTTTTTGGAAATTCAGGAAAATTGTAGTCGTTGTGTAATAACTTGTAAATTTTATTTATATATAAAAAAAAAATTTCGCATTTTAACTACTCAACTATTTCTCTCAATTATTTCAATTTCAATATTAATTATTATAGCATATAAATTAGATTTGTCTCTTATGCGATGAACTCAATTAAAAAAAATCTGAAAATCGCTCTCTAATTTTTTTTTCATGAGACAACAAGTGTTTCTACAATTTGCTTATTTCTTCCCTTCTAAATCATTTTATTAAATTTGTAGATGTCTGCATTTTTTTAGCGGTTCAGGCCGCCGGTAAATTTCTTCATTTATTTATCAAAAAGTCAACCTGTTATGATACTACAACCATTTTTATATATATATATATATATATATAAATATATTATGAGAAAACTTTTAATTCCTTTTATTTTACTAAAATCCTTTTTCCTTTTTGCAATTTAAAGTAAAAAATATTACTCCTAGTATAACAATTTAATAGACTTATTTTCTTTTTAAATATTTTATTAAAATATATTTTTGTCTATTTATAAAGTTTAATAATAGGTCTATTTTTTTACTTTCATGTATCGGATATTTCGAAAATAATTTCCTGTCTTGCAATGTTATGAATAAATCTAGATTTCGCTTATATAAATAATTTTTCTATCTCACAAAAAATAAAAATATTTATCAGAAGATTCTTCTTGAATTGGGAAACTGCCGATTGAAGGAAAAATTAATTACTCCATTTTTATTTTCTTTTACTCGCCTTAGGTGATTCGAACTCGCAACCTTCGGATTGGAAATGTGGGATGCTTACCATTCGAGCAACTTCCTCTCGTACCATCTTTTTAATTTATATGATATTTAAGAAGAAAAAAAATATTTTTAAATATAAAATTTAAAATTTATTTATTTATAATTATATGTCACTTAAAATTTGACGAAGGAAGTACTTTTAAAAAAAAAAAAAAAAAAAAAACACTTGTTGGTGTGCTATAATAACTCCAACTTGACAAACTACTTTGGAGTTTCTCTTTCCACATTCAAGTAAGCAGTCACTCTGTTCTACACGCCTCTGGAGAAGAAGAAGAAGAAAAGCTGAAAGAAAAAGGGAAAAGATCCAAAGTTTGTGAAATTATAAGGAGCAAGAATCAGTTATTGTGTATTTTCAGAGGAAGAAAAGGAAAGGGAGAAACGAGATCCCTACAAAGTCGGCAACTATGGCGTCAAAGGTGATGCCGTCAGCATCAACAACGCCTAATTCGGATCGTTCATTACATCCCCAAAACCCAACTTCTTCATCTTCTTCTCTACATCACTCTCATCCTTCTAGAAACTTCGATTCTATGAACATGGATGAAATTCTCAAGAACATTTACTCTGATTCCGACCCTTTTGCTTGTTCTGTCTCTGCAACCGCCTCCGCCGCCGCCGTCCATACCCCTTATTCCACCGCCGGCGGTGGTGATGATGTGGGGCCTACTAAGACTGTTGATGAGGTGTGGAGGGAAATTGTAGCAGGGGGAGGGGGAGGGAGTAGGGAGCCGGAGATGACTCTGGAGGATTTTTTGACAAAAGCTGGGGCGGTTACAGAGGAAGATGTTAGAGTGCCGGTGATCGCTCCTCCACCACCTCCGCTGCCGCCTCCAGCCACGGGGGCTCCGTCTGCCGGAGGGTTTGTGGTGGATAACATGATGGGTACCGGGAATTGTCAGTTTCCGGTGGCCATGCAGAATGGACCAGGGGGGTATGGTATGGAACCCCAACCCCACATGGGATTTGGAAATGGAGTTGTGGCTATTACTGGGAGTGGAAGAGGGAAGAGGAGGTCAACAGTGGAGGAGTTGCCGGCTGATAGGGCTACACAGCAGAAACAGCGACGAATGATCAAGAACAGAGAGTCTGCTGCCAGGTCTAGAGAGCGAAAACAGGTGTCTTTTTTGCTTTCATTTTATTAAATTTTCTGATCATGTAGATGATCATAGGTATTGTTTGTTTTCGAGGCGAAAATTGAGGACATGCATGTATGTTTTAAATGAAATTTTAGGCTTATACTGTGGAATTGGAGTCTTTGGTTACACAATTGGAGGAGGAAAATGCAAGGCTGTTGAGGGAAGAGGTTAGTTTAAGTTCTCTTCCAAAGTGTGGTTGATCTTGTTTAACATTCAAGCTGATTGAAAGTTTAGCTCTTTGTGATTTGAACTCGTTTTTCGAAGTGAAGTTGGCTGGTATTATAATTTTGATTTCCGAAAATTGAATGCGTCTTCACAAAAGTTTTTAGCTTTATGAATTTCAGTTGCACTGTACTGTAGCATCACTCATCTCAGCATTTTGGCTTCTGGCTTTGGTTGAATTCATATCTTTAGGGTACTAGTATTTTGTGAAATTTCCATTTTCTTGGTAATAAAAGCATTCAAGCTGATCTAAAGTTTTTTGAAGTGAAGTTTGCTGGTATTATAATTTTGATTTCCAAAAGTTGAATCAGTCTTCGTCACAAAAGTTTTTAGCCTGTTCTGTAGCCTCACTCATCTCAGCATTCCCAATACATCATTTTGGCTTATGGCTTTGGTTGAATTCCTATCTTTATGGTACTTGTGAAATTTACATCTTCTTGGTAATAAAAGCACGTTTTCTTTCTGTTCATTGTATTTTTTAAGAACTGTAATGCAGCTTATTAGTGGTTCTGATTTCTCGTACTTGGAGCTTATAAAATTAAGTTTTGTGTAGGATAGTATGTTCCAAGAAATTTCTAAAACAACCAATTTGTTTGGCCTAATGCAGGAGGAAAATAATAAGGAGAGACTTAAGCAGGTATGAGTTTCGCTCCTCGGCTCTATAATATGCCACTTCAGTAATAAAAATTAAGGATGCATTAGAAATGAAATTCTTGGCGTATATATTCATATGTATTGCTCAACTAATTCTATATGCTTTTGCTTGTTCTATTGTCTAATAAACACAGACATGCTTCTACTCTTACTGTTTAGTGTTGCTTGCAGTAACCTTGGTACTATTATCTGTTTCTCTGGATGAGCTGAGCTCTGTTATTTTCCACCTCTTATACAAAATTGAACTTGTTCATATCTTGTGACATTATAGCTTGTTTTTAGTCATTCTACTGTGGACACGGAGAGGAATTCAACCATTAACTGAGCAAATTGAACTCCAACCTCACTATTTTTTTGTGTGAGGATTCAGGAATGGGTCAAGCAGTTCATAAACAACTAGTTCTTCATGTGGTAGTCCTTTATGCAACATTGCCAAATGATTCACCTGCTTACTTATAGAGCTGCAATTCTCCAACTCTAGACAATCATTATAAAAGCACTTCTCTAAATTGCTACCGTTGTTGCATTTGGCTCCAAAAAAAGCAACCCAAAAATTCAAAAGGTTCCTACAAAAAACAGATTCTGGAAGGTTATGAAATTGATAACACAGCCAAAGAAAGAACCAGGACCTTATAGATGAAGTCAATAATGACTAGATGCTATATGCACACACGTGTCCAATAGACAACTGTTTGATTTCTGCTTCATAAATCTATATCTTGATGGATAACTCCCAAGAGTATTGAATTGTCGGTCAGATATATGTACTTCAAACTCCTGTGAATAATAGTCTTTGGAGCTTCTCTCAAAACCAGCTTTGGAACTCCTTTAAATTTTGATTTTTCTTAAATTCTTCAACTTTCTTCCTTTTTGAATTAGGAAATATTTTTTGTGCAGTCGTACTCATACCTATGCATGTGAATAGACTGTTCTTGATACAACCTTATGCATTTGTATATAAGTTGTATGTGTCAAACACAGTGAGTTAGAGTTCGGAGATGATTCCATGAAGTTCTCTATTGCAATGTCTCTTATATTCTTGCTTACACTTTTGCTTGTATGGAGATTGGTTCTTCCTCTTTAAAACATCAATCTTATGTTGTGTTAATGTCAGTGTAAGGGTCAGGGAGGTTGAGATTTTTTTACTACAAACTCTGCCTTTTGATAGTCTCTGTGCTACTTGCTCATGAGATTAAAGATATCAAACTCTGGTAGTAATTTTGCGATCAGAAGGTTTGTTTCTTTCTATTGACACTTAACCTAAGGCGAAGTCTTTCTTTTCTCTTTTTTTTTTAAGAAGACCTTGAATCTTCCTAAACTAAGATCAATGATCTTTGCTATTTTCTTTTTTCTTCTTCTCCTGTTCTAAAACATGTCATTTTATTTTCTTAAACTAAGATCGAGGCTCTCTTTCCTTTTCATCCTCTTTCATGAAGCAAACTCTGTATTTTTTTAATGGAGGGATGGGATAGGTTGTGTTGGACCAATTAAAGAGAAGCTGTTCTACATTTTCAATCTATTGGGTGTTTGGGTGATCCTACATTGAACCTGAAATCTGTTTTTGACGTAATTCTTCCTACATGAACCCGAATTTGATTCTGATAGTCGTCCTAGTTTTTATCATTGGCTTTGCATTGTTCTGCTCTTGTTATTTCAATAAAATTTGTTACAGGGGGACATCTTAAGCTGTTCTTTTTCCCCTAAATTAGAAAACTTTGAAGTAGTTATCCCTTTAATCTAATTAGGTATATAGTGTGAGAAAAGGGAGATATAAGAAACAAAAATGGATCTTGGGAGAAGACTGAAAGAGCTAAAGGATTCCAATGGAAGATTAAAAATTTCATGATATTGATCATTTATTTTATTTTTGTGTAGTTACCCCCCGGGTCTTATGGGGAAAAGGAAGTAGCGGGGTTTCAAAAGATCCAAATTACCCCCTATTGTTCACTATTTTATGTGGTCGTACATATCAAATTCTAAAGACCGGTATTACTTTCTTAGCCTAGTTTTAAAATGAGATTTGTGTGTGAACTTTATGTTTGCAGTCTGAATAAAATGTGTTGGGAGGTTGCTTTCAGTTGTTGGAATGTGTCTGTTCACAGTTCAATATTCACTCTTCATATTATTTCCGTGCAGATTATGGAGAACCTGATACCAGTTGTAGAGAAGCGAAGACCACCTAGAGTTCTGCGAAGAGTTCGATCTATGAGCTGGTAGGTTGTCCTCAAATCTCCTTAACCATAAGAAGTAAGAATCGACATGGTGCTTCTGTTGGAGCTGCTGAGAAGGAAGAGGCTGTTCTGATTACCAAAGGAATTTGGGACCGCACATAGTTTAACTTGTTAGATAACAGAACCGTTAAAGAGAGCACTGAAGGTGAAAAAAGCTGCAAAGTTCTATCATGAATAATGCATGACTAGGGTATGTAGTATAAAAGGCTTGTAAGCTTTCTGTAGTAGAAGAGAATATATTGTAGTTTTAGCTTCCGCAGGCATATCATGCTGGTTGCAGGGAAGAGTGATGAACTTACTTGGTTATATGTCTATACTACTAATAACTAATGTTACAGTAATGTCTGTTTTTACAATAAGAGGTATTCTTATTTATACAAGTATTTCTGTTCCAAATCTTGAATTAATGTCTGGATTAGTCACAGTGAAATTGGTATCTAATCAAAGTAATGCATTGTTTCCCTGTGCTTTGCAATTTGATCAGGGCAGGGCAATTTTTTTTTATAAAAAAAATAATGCTAAACATGGTAGAGCAAAACATGGTAGAGTAGAGCGGGTTAAAATGTTAGCAGTTCAAGGCCTGCTTCACCTTAACACACCCAATTCCTACCCTTACTGCGGAAACAATTTCATAGACTAAGGTAAAAGAGTGATTATTCAAAAGATAAGATTTATTCTAATATCATGTTAAATGAGAAATTATATACTCCCTCTGTTTAAAAAAGAATGATCTTCTTTCCTTTTTAATCAGTTTAAAAAAGAATGACCTCTTTCTTTTTTTGATAACATTTTAATTTCAGCTTTCCACGTTGCATGTTTAGTCCACAAGATTAAAGGATAATTTTGTACATTTGACATAACTTTAATTTGGGACCATAAAATTCAAAAGTCTTCTCTATTTTGTTAAATTCTGTGTCAAGTCAAACTAGACCATTCTTTTTGAAACGGAAGGAATATATTTGAAGTGGCAATATTGTCAAAGTGACACATAATTGAACATCCTGGCCAACAAAAAAGTATGGTGGGATCCATAATCAGCAAGATCCAAAACAGTTGTAAGAGAAAGCAAATTGCATCATGTTTGACAAATGTCACATCAGAAATCAGAATTCGGAAAATTCCAACCATAAGATTTAAAATCGAACGAACTGACTGTTAACATAACAAGTATTGTATTAAATATCTATTATTCTTATTATGCTCTCTTAAATATCCATCACTAATTTTGAATGTAAAACAAACATGCAAGGCCAATTTCATTTCTTGTTTCGGTTTCATGTACTTCTAGTATCACAACACACAATGGAGTCTAATACATACTCGGTATAATTCCATAAATAGAGCAATGTAGGAAGGGTAAGACATGTGCAGACTGTATCCTTACTTCTGTGAGGTAGGAAGATTGTTTCCGATAGACTTTCGCCTCAAAGAGAAGTTTGCTAAATATATCTATAAACCTAATTTAAAACTCATTTTAATCATACTAGAATTGTCATGTGCCCTGATACAGGCTGTTCTCACATGGTCTTAGATAGCAAGTTAAGGAGGGACCAACAATAACTGCTCAAATTTAATGTGCAACCCATCTTATTGACAAACGGGATGACTGCATGCTGCAGACATGTGAGGCTGACAAAAAATAATTATTTATATCTAATAAACATAAAAAAGTTTGAACCAAAAAATTGGAAGGACAATAAAACAAAGGTATCAACTTCAACATCAAATTGAGATAAGGTATATTTCATTATAGAAGTAACAGGAAATACTCAGGAGCTGCTGTCTTAAATGTCCCAGATAAGGGTAACTCAACCTGCAGATAATGTAACATGGGACAACAATTCCAAGTTGCAGAGGCAGTTGCTTAATTTATTCTAGCCAAAATATAGAATGGGAATTGCAGAAATGCATAAATCCAGTAAACCAAGTGACTATATCAAAAACATTACAATCACACTGAATGATGCATGCTTAATTTAAGCTTCAGGGGAAGTATATCTATCACTTGATTGCAGGTGGAAAGAAATGAATGGTGAAGAAAAAAACTAAGACGCGAAGAATCAGGTGGTTGAATAAGATAACATCTTGCACTTGTCCCTGCAGTTCAATGAAGGTTGTCTTCTCATTTTGGGATTCAGTGCACCTGTGAATGAGCTAATTACATTCCTAACATTATGCATCTAAAAGACATTGAAATCTCTGCATATGGTAATACCAAGTATATGAACTTAAAACTGCCAACTCTTATCAGCTCCTCAAATTTCAACATCATTGACAATACAAGGATTGTCATGTATTCATCAGTTAATACACATGTCACCAAGGAGATACAACAAATCAATAGCTGCATTCAAGTAAAAGTATAATCATGACAAACACCTTCTCCACCCCCCTCCCAGAAAAAGGAAAAAAATGAAAAAATTTAGACACCATCACAATCCAGAACATGAAAATGGAAACTGGTTTTACATAAGGTATAGTAGTGCATACAAACAGTTACCTGCTAAAACCACAGTTGCTACATTTGTTTCCTTTTTTACTTCTTTAATACCAGCAAAACCAAAATAGGAATGTATATATGTTTTTCCATTTTGTTAGAACTTGAAGACGACATATATTCTAAGGCTGATTTGCACTTCCCAGGAGTTCAAGACCCTCTGCCCGGCAACTCATAATTTTTCTGAATACTTCCTTTAAATTGCGTTCTAGTGGAGTAAGGCCAGTCTTAAGAACTTCAGAGACAGCTGATAAATCTTCTCCACCCTTTTTTATTTCTTCCATCAGATCCTCGGTCAATGGTAATTGAGCAGAGTCTATCAAGTCAGTCAAGTGATGGACACATTTTTCTAGCTTATATATTTCTTTCAACAATCCATTTGAATTGCGGCGCTCTGGCTTCTTAGCTTCATCCATTATCCTTCCATGAAGCAACCAAAGGGCATTGCTCCATGAGAACTGCCTTGGGATAGTAAAATGAATTTGGAGGCTTCGATCTTGACAAGGGACTGCAGCAACAAGAGCCCACAGTACAAACAGGAGAACAAAGTTCATTGTAAAGACAAGGTTTGCTATTCCATTTGTTGCAGCTATTTCATGTCCACGGGGAGGAACCAAGTGGCTTGCAATTGATTGGAGCTGTTTAGATGCTGACCAAGATTGAGACACACTCCAAGATAGAGACCTTGAGTGCCCAGAAGGACGACGCTGGTGATCCTTGGTTTTATTATGGCGTCCAAAAGAACGGTTCCTCTGGGAAAGAACGGTTCCAGTTTCTTTCTCTTCTAGCATCACAAGAGCCAAATCCATCAGACTTTTTCTAGTCCGACGTAGCTGACCATCGCCAATCGTCTTTTGTCGAGAATCCAATGAAGAAACCACAATTTCCAAATGCTTCTGCCAGAGTCTAATCTTCCCAGTCCCATCACGGGCAGCATTGCAAATATCAAGTGCTTTTATAGTTCTATCAAAGTATTCAGCCAAAAGCTTATCTTGAGGCAATTTCAAGAGGAGTTCCTTATTGTTGCTCAACACGATTCTGAACTCTTCCTGACAACTGTTGAACACATCTAGTAACTTCCGAATCCATGCAATGGAAAGGAATTCATCACCAGAAGCAACCGACAGTTCCTGAAATCGAGTAGCCACTAGATTCTGAAATACTCCCTGCTCAATCTCATGAACAGTAGAATCATGATTCAATTCCACGGAATGAACCTGTTCACTTCTTATACTCATAATTGAACGACGGAATGACGCAAATGGCATCGAAGAACCACGACTATCTGAAGAAGGCATTTTCACCCGCTAAACAAAACCTCCTCAAAATCTCTCCTTTTCTTTTTTGATAAGATTAAGACAGACTGCAATTGACATAACACCAAACAAGAAAAAGTAAAATCAGTTAACAAGGGAGGGAAAAAAACCCATCATATTTAAAACCCAATATAGAAATCCTACAAATTTCCAAAAGGAAACACAAACAGAAACAAAACTACACACCATAATTCAGCTAAAAGCTTATATCAAAACAGACCCTTTAAGGGTTTTAACGGTTACAATTCCAAACAAAAACCAAAACCCACTTCAAATTCATACAGACAAATCAACATAAACCTCAAAAACATGGAATTTCAAACTCAAAAAACAAACCCCAAATCAAAATTCAATTCCAAAGAATTAGATCTTTATGAAACAAATAAAAAGATTGTAACTTTGAGTTAATAAAAAGCAAGAAGAAGAAGAATACCTGAGAAGAGCTAGTTGAGGAAGAAAGAGGAAGAAGGGCACATAAATTGAACCCTAGAGAAGGACATGAAGGCCCCTGCCTTTGCTGGTGACACAAAATATTGGGTTGCAAATCCAGACGTATTTAAGAAGCAAATGAAAATATATTACAGTAATAAATATGGTAAGTTAACAAGACAAGTTTTTTTTCTTTTCTTTTTAAGAGGTAAAGCACCATTTCTTGATTTACGAACCAGAATGTTTTTCAGGTTTTTGCATTAATGGTCTTCCAAATTTAAACTTATTCTATTTCTCCCCCTCAAACTTTTCTATTTGTTCTTTTTCTAATGGCGCTAAAGGTATTTATACTTTATTCTCTTTTATATAATAGTACTACTCTTTATTCTTGTGCTATTTTATGGTTGGTTTAAGATTGAATCAAAATCGATAATTTGAATTGTAATAATATTGATTTATTGATAATTGATTATTGATTTTGTAATTTGAATAAGAATTTATTTATTTTTATTATTGGATCATTAATTTTTAACGGTTTGAATTTTTTTCCTAACAGGTTAACTAATAATTAATAAATTATGTTTATATCATTCGATATATAAAGTGCTTGACTTAGGATTTAGTTTCATATTTTTATTTCTTGTTGTCTCAAACTCTCAGTTATTGTACAATGTGCTAGTTTTTGCTTTTATGCAAGAAGTGATCTGTCAACTCAAGTACTAATGTGCGTGA
The DNA here is from genome assembly GCA_029582685.1 of Solanum piurae. Classification (NCBI taxonomy): domain Eukaryota; kingdom Viridiplantae; phylum Streptophyta; class Magnoliopsida; order Solanales; family Solanaceae; genus Solanum; species Solanum piurae. The sequence continues at coordinate 9,594 of JAJOOO010017086.1, read as the reverse complement.
TTTATTTGGTTTGTTATCTTATTTTTTTAAGTGTTTTTCATCAAAAAAAATTAATCAAATCTTAGTGATTAAATTGATAACGATTAATTACTGATAAATTGATAAGTCCATATCTTAATAATTCAATAATAATTTAACATATTTATAAACTAATAATTGATAAATTGGACCAATAAACTTTAAGTACGAACGAAACCGATCGATACATAGCCATAACCAATTTATCTCGGTGACCATTGTTTGCTTCCTCCTTACATCATTTGGCATCTTTTGTATTTGATTACACGTGGAAAAGTTATTAATAGCAGGTGAAATTACGAAAATCTGAATTCACAAAAGATGACAAATATTTATTGAAATATTAGATGTGTTATAAGTTTGTCTAGATACTAATCATATTACCATTATCATATGCTCAAACACACACAGACACATTTGTGACCAGTTTTATTTTCTTGTATTGTTTTTTTCACTTAAGTGATTTCAAAAATCTAGGTGCAATTTATCAAATTGATTAAATTTAAAATAATAATATTATATTCCACATCCTCCTAGACATTTCTATTTTATTGGGCTTTTCTTCAGGATAATGCTCAGACTTTTTTAATCAAATTCTTTATTTTAGACATGCTATTTGTACCAAAAAAAATATCTAACGTGCCAAGTTTGGACTTTAGTATACTAACAAAGCTATAGTCTTTGTTTAAGTTTGATAACTTTGACAATCTAAATTAATTATTTAATAACAATAATATACATAAGTTATGTGCAGGTGTGTCTCTGTGAGTTGATAAAGTTTAAGTGTAATAATGAACAATAATTTCTTTATAGTGTTGCAATAAATTTATTAAAAGTAGTTGAAAGTGATTTATTTTGGATTTTATATGTACAACTTTTAAAATACTTCCAGCTTAATTTGACTTGAAGTAAAATATTCTATTTCTTGGTAAATGACTTGAAGTAAAATATTTATAGTTGACTAGTCAAAGTAATTGATATTAGACTCAGATAACCGTTTCGTTTCAACCAGTTCTCTCTCTTTTCTTTTTTTTAATAAACTGTAAATATATATATATTATCATAATACATAAACATAATCCTTCATTTTAAATTGATTTTAATTGACATCTGTAACCTATATACTCTAACGTGCACAAGTAGATATTAAGTTTATATAAAGTAGACACACATGTCATATATGATGTTTTACGTGATAATTCATGTGAAATACACTCGAATTTATGTTGTATTATGCCACATAAAATATTTATGCGCACACGTAAATGCCAAAATGAAACAATTGAAAGTTGCATACATGTTCTTGAACAGTTTTCACGTAACGAATCGTTACATAAATTACTATTTGAAGTCCTTACAATAAATAGTACTACTACTTTATACATTGTACGTAACATTATTAACAGTTCACCACAGATGATTTGATAAACATCAAATGTGGTGAAAATCATATTTGTTTAATTTTTTGCCACAATATGATCATTTTATGCTCTTATTACACTTGTAGTGTACTTTCATTTTCTGGTGGAAAGTGGCAGTGATGCAGTCAGTGCCCTGCGCATTGATCAGAAATTACAACTTTTCACAGGAAGCAGGTTTTTACGCCATGGCATAATTTTAGGGATAATCTCCATTTTCAATAGTGAAAAGAAGAAAGAAAGTACAATAAATCCAGAATAGAAGAAGCATTACAAGTTAATAACTTTAGCACCCTAAATGTCAAAATGTTACAACTCTATTCACAAGCCAATTTTGTGTCAAAGCTGCTCAAGCAGATGGCAAATGCCTGAAATGCAGACAGAGGATACCGGTAGTCCATGGTAAACATATCTTTGCCTACTTTCCCGAATTGCAAGATGATTTTGTCGTGATCTGATTGACTTGTTGGCTGAGATGTTGTCGGTGCAGCAGCAGGTTGTTGAGTGGCAGCAATCAACTGGAAGTTCTTGACAGATGCAACTGTCACTCGTCCTCGGAAATTCAGACACCAGCACTGCAGTTGTTCATGCCATCGTGGCGCCTTGTTCTTTAGGACCAGTGGTTTCCCCTTGTTATCATCTTCCTCATTAGTTGATCCTCCAGTAATATCAGAAAATCGCGCACTACTGAACTCGGTGGAAGGATCAAGTGACTTTGAGAAAGAGATGCTGCGGAACGAATCCTCAAGGGGCCTTGAGAGAAGCTCTGGTTGACCAGGCACAGAGCCACCGGCTTCAAGGGCTGAGTCAGGAATTGAGTGCATGACACAGTGCATCCTCCGCGGACCCCGTGTTCCAAGCACATTCAGCTCGTATGTGATTTGGGATATGATATAGCTTCCAGTTGGAACTTTAGGAGAGACTTTCTTCGAAGTGAATCTACGGCTTGTGCGCCCTGGAGGAGGGACATGAGCACCGGTATGAGGAGGTTGTGTGTCATATATAATGAATTTTGTACCTAGAAAATTTGATCTGCAATAGACGGTGAAACTTTATCATCCCATAATGAAAGGAGAATCAATTAGGTCAGTTCCTCAAGTATACCTGTTCTAGTATGATTAAGATACATTCCTCAACAACAGAATGGAAAAGGGATTTTGATAGCCCAGACCATATAATAAGATGATGTGACAAAGAACTTTATTTCAGTTTTTTATCTAGGACAACTATTGTCGCGTAGAACTTCTATTTTCCTGATCAATCTATCCACACGTAATAGACTATATGTCTACTTACTTTTCATTGAAAACCATTGCTAAGTACTGACGAATCTCAAGTCTCTGCAGTTGCTCATGCATAAGTATCAGTATTAGCTAACAATGGACAACCATTTTTGAGGAGAAGGGATGACGAATATATCAAATGCGTGTCTGTTCTTCATTAAATTAAGATTTCCTGATACATCTCAGTAATACCAGGTAAAAACAAGAAAGATATTGGAAAACAAAATGAATAGCTTGCATATTTACCTTAATTTTCCAATATAGGTATTGCTTGATCTTGAGATGTTTTCTGCATCCATTGAGATAACGTACTCTGTGCAAGTAGTACGTCTAGTTCTTTTTGCAGAGAGAAGGAACTTTCCATTCTCAACCAACAATGCTACAAAGAAAGTTGAAATACTCATTAACCTCTGAACAACTGCCACTCACATAGAAATTATATAGGCAATGAAGCAAGAGTAACTAAAGCAGTAACACATCACAATCAAATATCTAGACATAGATTACAACTGGAAATATAAGTCTCTATGGTATCATTAACTCAATTTGCATACTCAAGAAAACTTTAAAATTATTTTGATTTGTTTCCACTTTTCGCCTTTGGGTTTTAGTGGGAAGGGACAAGGGAGGAACAGATCATTGATTTTATCTGACAGGAGATTGGAAAGACAGCAAAGATGCGTTTGCCTCCTGTTCTAAATTGCAAGTACCTTCTATATGCCTCGGGTGCAAGGCTAGTATCAGTGAATTTTTTCAACAAACCGATGAGCAAAATGTATGTAAATTGTTTAAGCATCAAGCCAATATCAGCCTACAATGTAATGCTTACCAGGACTAAGACACAAGAAAAGATGGTAGGTCAAATTAGATTTATCCCGCTTGATGAAGCACTGAATAGTTCCATCACGAGGCCCAGGCTGTAAAGAGAAGGTTAAAGATTAGTCAATAGATTCTCTAGCACGTAATTTACACTACAACTATCCAACTCTAGCGATCAATAGAACTGCCACTTGGGTTGATTCCACAGACCACACAGCAACCACATATTTCTGCACTTCAATAATTTAAATAAGTGAGCACAAGAAATATTCCTTAAGCTAAAGTAGTACCTGCTTTAGGGAAACAGGAAAAGTTAGCTTTCCACAAAATTCCGGATTTCTAACAATGTCTTTGCACATACTCCTCCATGACCTACAGACTGCAGCACATGCTACGACATGCTTACGACCAGGCCATGCGCTTTCACTCTCCTCTAACCTTCTAACTACATCAAAAAGTAGCTCTGGAGGAAGATTGGCCCAACAACTATCTTGGATAACAGGAGGCTGATCACTTAAGTCATAAAATGAACCATGTGATTTGTCCCTATGATGACCAGACAGCCTTAAATCGAAGCTTCGCCTTGATAAGCTACCAATACTATCTCTTACATCACGAACTATACTGCGGAACGACATCTGAACTTGAAACTGATAGGTCGAAGGCCAAACACCACAAATAGATGTTACTGGCCTTTTTACTCTTTCATATCAGGCAAGCCTCCAGTAACCTAAAGAAAGCTTGACAAATAGTTACAGCTGCAAAAGAACAAGAAAACAAGTCGTATTTCAGTAACAAGAATAGATTTCTGAAGAAAAACGAAGACGAAAAAGAAAGAAAGGCTTTTAAAGAGAAAAGAAGGGAAAGGGAAAAGAAAAGAGTATAAAGAGACATCTTCACATGGGCACCTAAGTAAAGTAAATCACATGACTTTTAACAGATGCAACTTCTTTAGATTCTTAAGGTGCTGCCTCACAGTTGTCCTAGCTTAGTTGCAAGAAAATGAGTATAAAAGACGTAATTGCTTTCAAATCTCATCAATCTTTCAGTCAAATCATCATTAATAATGAAATAAGCTACTCACATAAAAGATGTAAACTCGCTGAAGTTGACACCACAAAATTGTCACCAACAGGTATACGAAGCACTCAAGCAGTTCAAAACCAGATTCCAGTTCAAGAAAGGAAGATTCAACTCTTTGTCAGTTTATAACTCAATGTCTAGATTCAAGTCAGGAAGTTACAAATTCATTTCTGTCTCAAAGCTTTATACTAAACATGTCGTGCGAATTCCATAAGCAGCTATGGAAAAAACCAGAGTCTATGAAAAAATGTTCATAACCTTACAAGTACCAGTTTCATTCTTGCAGAAGCTTTACTGCACCGGGCTGCCCTTTCTACTTATGACCAAAAAGAAAAGGTGTTTTCCCTGTAACTTTTTCTAATTACAAACCAACATAGATGCTTCATTTCACATGAAAACCTACAACTTAAACTATACACACAGGTTGAGGTACAGATGAAGAGTCCAGAAGATAACAAACCTGCATAGTGCTCTAGGATAATCAAAGCTCCATAACTTCTTTTAGAATCCTGAAAAACCCAAGACAACACAGATAAATTTCTCAGCAAAACAAAAATTAAACCTCCAAATTCCCAAAAGATCAATAAAATCAAAAAACCAACCACCCCTCTCCACCCAACAGAAAAAAAGGAAGGTAAAAAACTTCAATCTGAAGATGACAACCTTAAAAGATAAGATTTTTACCAAAAGGGATAACTTATCTTCACGCCAGAAAACACGGGGAAAAAAATAATAGCCAAAAACTAGATAACCCAAGAATATCTCCACAATTTCAGAACAGTAAACATACATAGTATGATTAAACAAGGAAAAAAAAACAAGAAACAAATCTACAGACACCAAACAACATAAGATCTAAAGATAAACAAACAGAGCTCGAAGATCAGCGATCTATACCTTACAACAAGAACAACAACAGCATCATCAAGAAACCAAAAATTTCATAGATAAGTAGATCAAGAAAGGTAAAGTGGGTCAGAGCCAAGAAACATTTTTTTTCAGAAATATCATCATCTGTATGAATCAGTATTTACTACAAGTCTCTATCTTTCTCATCCGGACTCAAACCCCAACATTAAATGCAGTTCAACAAACCAGAGAGAGAAAAAAAGAACTGGTGAAGAAGAAGAGGTAAGAGAAGAAAAGGGGATAAACAAAATTGAAAAAGAGGGTGTTGCATATACTTTATTAGCACTAAGAAAAATAGTTTAATGGTGGTCACACACACACAAATAGTATATTGGGCACTACGTGAGCAGTATCCAACTGAGGCTGCCTCTACGAAGCTACCAACAAATGAGACATGGGAACATGGAGTTTTTGACTTATTGCCCGTTTGAATTGACTTATTTTAGGTATTTTTAAATCAAAATAGTTTTTAAGTAATTTTAAAGTGTTTGGGTAAAATTAAAAAATACTTATAAACACTTATTTTAAAGCTAAAATAACAAAAATAAGTCAAAACCCATAAGTTAGAAATCTTAACTTATTGCTTAAAGCCAATCCAAACATGCCCTTATTCCTTTGCTCTTATTTTAACAAGGAAAAAAAAAAAACTAAACTTTTATACTCCAACACACTCGTGTTCAAACACCTCTATAATGACGTTGTTATTTTATCTATTAATTTTTTAAAATGAGTTTCTTTCGTATAAAAAGGAATATTATTTTAAAAAGAATGGTTCATTTTATTTTTTTTGATAATAATTTGACTTCAAATTTTTATACATGTTTAGGATCATAAGATTAAAAGACATTTTGATATATTTGAGATAAATTTAATTTAGAACCACCTAATTAAAAATCATATAACATGAAAATCAATTTTAAACCGAACTTAGTCGTTATGATAAAATATTACTAAGGAACGATTTTTACGTTCAAAAGTTTTATTTTTTTCTTTTGTAGATGTTTGTTTACCTTTTTTTTTTTATTTGTATATAAAATGCTTCTTTTTTATACTGAAACAATTTCTTATTGTAGAAATTGCATTAGTATGTAAGGAATTAATATTTTACATTTATTGTAGCATGGCTAAATTTACTGAATGTGTTAGCCATATACTATACGTTACGCATATAGCATTAAATAAATAACCAAATTACTCGTTGCTCGAATTGGATAAATCTGAGAATATATTTTTTTTAAATAGCATTAGAAAGATGGCTCGCTAAAATAAAAAATTGAATCGGATACTCAACATTTTAACTACTCCAGTAAATAAAAAGGATGGAAAAAATAAAATAGCTGCTCCTTAAATAGTAAAAATAATATACATGTTCCTTGCCTTTGTAGATCAAAATGTAGTCCAAATATTTTTGTAATATATAGGATATGTGTGGTATGATGGATAAGGAAAATTAATTGTGGGATAATTTTTTAGTACCTTTAATGTTTTGATTTGTTAGACAACTTCTATCAGAATTTATAATTAGATAGTGATAAGGTATTCACGTCTTTGGGTGGGGAGGAAATTTTTTAGGATAAAACAATTAAAATAATAAAAATACACCCCTCAAAACCTTTTTATACATCACTAATATAACAAAGCTAAATAAAGTGGAAATAATTTTTGTAAATAAATAATTTATTTTTAAAAATTATGTAATGCATATTATTATAATCACCTTAAAAATACACAACCTATTTACCATATCCTTCAAAATTTCCTATCATTTGATTATTTTTTTTACAAAAATCCCTATTTTCCTCCTCTCTCTTCTATTTTTGGATACATTACTCTTACACGATGTATCGGGACAGGTGTGTCTTGTATCAACAAATGCAATGTATCGGGACAGATGTGTCTTGTATCAACAAATGCAATGTATCGGGACGCAATATATTGGGACATGTGTGTTTTGTATCAACAAAGGTACGTAATGTATCGAGACGCAATCTATCAGGACGTTATGTGATGTATCCAAAATTCTTAAATTTCAAGAGATTGTAATTTGAAAAAGAATAAGAATAAGATGTTATTAGCTTTTAATATTATGAAATTTATGTAATTTTTACTTTTATTAATACAATAAAGCAAATAATTAATAAAAAATTATATTCAAATAGTTAATCTGCATATAATTAATTTCAATATAATTAATTTCATAACTTTTCTTCGAATCAGACCCCCCACGGAGTAATATATTTTTTATTTGTGTTAAATAACTTTTGTCATTTTCTCATTTACATTTACCTAGCTAATGCATGGCTATAGTAAAATTGAATGCTCTTCATCAATAAAAGTAACCTCTTTTAAAAAGTCTACTCAGCAATGAATAGACAAAGCTAAAAAGGCAAAAAGAAAAAGAAAATAAAAGAAGAACTTAAGAGTCAATGGCAATAGCATTTTTTACCAAGTTAATTTAAATGTAAATATTTATTAGGAGACATTGAAATAAGGGATTGGTTTTCCTAGAGAAGCATACCTTATATAAAAATGACTTTTAGTGACAATTAATTAATAGTAATAATTTAATTATCGTTAAATATTTATTTTTAGCGATAATTAGTACTCTATGTATATATTCTTAAAGTCTTTAGCGACATTGGATCTAATGACACTTAACTAATGTCGATAAAAAAATTATTATTCTTTATTAATGTGTCTGCTTATTATCGCTAAAAATTATTTTAGTTGTAGTGATATAAAATAGGAAGCAAAACATTTTGATTGTAATTGGAATTTAACTTTATTTATTTATTTATTTTATTATTTCTGACATGCATATTCAAGTTCAAAATTAAACGGTGGAGGCTCTTTTTTTATATTATAATGAATACACTTTTGATTTAACATAACAATATACAGTATATAATTCAATTTGACTTTTTTGACAGAATCCAAGAAGATATTTAGGATATATTAAAAGTGTCATGTTTTTCAATCTATAGAAACTTCGTGGAACTACAGACACCTAAACCTGACCCACTATTCCTATTCGTCTACTGTTTGGTATAAATTAATTTTTGTTTTTTTTTAATCGGGAAAATGGGAAGGAGATTAAAAGACATGAAATCGACTTATGAGAATTAAAATAAGTCAATTGAGATATTTAATTAAACATACATGTGTGACTCTATAGATCCATGGAATTTATGCACCATATCGTGCCTCAAGACTTATGTCTCACATGTGCTACCTAAAACGTCTCACCTTATACGCCACCCCATCTTTTAAAACACGGTTGGTACCTTGTGCAAGTGTAATTTATAGATAACTCACACATATTGGGGTAGAATTGAAAAGTCATGGATTCATCTGCACCGATTATGTATTTATACAGTATTTATTTTTTTAATTTCGTCATGTTTCATATGCATATGTGTATACATAGTGAATTATTTATATACACAAAATTTATAATCACCGTATTTCATATGCATACGTATAAACATAGTGAATTACTTATATACGCATTTTTTATCGCAATATATATATATATATATATATATATATAGGGTTGTAATCAATTAATAGAGTAATTAATTTTTCTTCAAAGCTCATATCAAGAGCATGAACTCGTGTACATGGACAAATCTACCTTAGGGTTAGGCTAAGGGTGGTTATGTGACACCGTTCATTGAAATTTTCTTACTACTATTTACGCCTACTTTTAATGAGTCCGGAGCCTAAAGGGCAAAAAAAATTGTCAAAAATTTTAAAAGGGCACATCACTTTTTTTTTTAACCAAAAGGGCAAAATCGCTGCTGACGCAGCGATTTTCCTCTGACAAAATCGCTGCCCAAGCAGCGATTTTGTAAAAAAAAAAAAAATTATTAAAAATCGCTGCCACGGCAGCGATTTTGTAAAAAAATAATTTTTTTTCTTTTATTAAAAATCGCTGCGATTTTGTAATATTTTTAATTAAAAATCGCTACTTTTTTCTTTAAAAAAACTAAAATGGCAAATAAAAAAAAAAATTAACCGAAAGGGCTTCTGACAAAACAAAAATAAAAATCGTTGTTTATTTT
>JAJOOO010017085.1:0-40232 GCA_029582685.1 Solanum piurae | reverse complement strand
GTTTTAGTTTAAATATTTGGAGGTTATGAATATGAAAAGATGAGAGTTATGGATATTAAGAGTATAAAAGTTGAATAAGTAATTAGAAAATAATAATAAATAAATGAAGAATAGGAAAAAGAAAATTAAAGTTAGCAAACCATGTAGAAAGAACAACTAAAGTTCTTATCACGTAATTAAGCATCAATGAATTTAAATTTGTGAAGCTAGAGTCATTCTTTAATAATAATCAAGAGGACATTATCAATGTGTGTCTCCATTTTTGCAGATTTGCACCCTTTAAATTATTAAATTTCGTTATTTATCATAAAGGATAATACTTTATCCACATAAATTATATTATTTATGAGAGGGGTTAAGGAAAAAGTTATGAGAAGAGGAAAAGTATAGCAATTTAGGTAGAGAATTTTTTATTTTTTTTTTAAATTATTATTATTATATACATATAGATTATAGATGATAAATATTAATAAATTAGATATTTAATTAGGAATTAATCTTAGGAAGTCTAAAAGTCATTAACATTTTAATTAACTTATACAATCAAATATTTAAATATTTTATAACAATTTAATTTCTAGAAGGGGTAAAACCGTAATTCAACTTTCAACTTTTTAGCAATTTAGGTAGAGACTTTTTTTTTAAAAAAAAATTGTTATTATTATGTACATATAGATTATAGATGATAAATATTAATAAATTAGCTATTTTATTAGGAATTAATCTTAGGAAGTCTAAAAGTCATTAACATTTTAATTAAACTTATACAATCAAATATTTAAATATTTTATAACAATTTAATTTCTAGAAGGGGTAAAACCGTAATTCAACTTTCAACTTTTTTTTGTTCATGTCTAAAAGTCATTAACATTTTAATTAAACTTATACAATCAAATATTTAAATATTTTATAACAATTTAATTTCTAGAAGGGGTAAAACCATAATTCAACTTTTAACTTTTTTTGTTCATGCTTTTAGTAATATATATGATATGATTAATTGGGAAAGTAAATGGTAATCTTAAAAATGTGGAGCGCACATTTTTGTGTTTGACTAAATAGGAATTCTCTCATGTCAACTGAAGCACTGAACAGAGTCAGATAATTTCTTGTGAAATCAAAATAAAGTTGACCTTCACTCACTCTCCTGTGGAAATATCAGATATTTTATAAACCAGGAGCACACTGACATGTCATGGGCATGGAACGAGTCCAATTTTCTGAACTCTCTTAACTCTTCTTAGAACTATTAACTATTCATGGTTTTTAACTGGCCCAGCCTTGAAAGCTATATGATTCTACTCTTCTGTCAATGTGCAACTTTTCCAATCCAGATACAGCTCTGTATATATTGGCATGTCGTGTATCAGAGATATAATTATCAAAACAAAAGGAAAGCGAAAGGCCTCCTGCTCCACCAACTGGTGAGTCGTCATTATATCTCTTTCACATTACTTTCTCTGTCGGTAATCTTTTTGACTAATGGCATTTTTGATATACCTTGCTGGAATTCTTTTTTACTAGCATGTCTGTTGAGATACCATGATGAAAATATTTGGAAACTTTCATAACATTTGTGTACTTTTCCTGGTTATTAACTCTTTTAGAAGTTTACGCATGACGGAAGAATTTTGATGTAGTGGCCATGGTATCAAGGATCTGCTATCACAATTAAGTTTAATTTGGAGGTTTGCTACTTGACAAACAATCCTTTTAAACTAGAAATAGATCGATCATACTTTATTTACTTATAATTGTTAGGTAGTTCGAAGTCGGCTGGTACATAAAGTAGACTATGAAATCACTCTGTTTATCGATTTACAGTGATCAATATGAGCCTACCGTTTAAACAAATCTGGACAGTCATATAAAAACTTTTTTACTTTAATTTTTAACTAATATGTTCCAATGGGAGTTTCTATTCTATTGTTTACAATTTCTCATTTTATGCAAGGGAATTTTCTAACTTGGTATAATGTTTGCCTAAGATGAATTTAAGTTGACAAATATAATCAATGAGGATTCATACAGTCGACTCAACTTGTTTAGGACACTGCAACACTGCTAAGAGAAAACATACTTCTTACCATCAGGAAAGTTTTCTACTATGGTAAAATTGAGATGTGTTTTAACTATTAAATTCGGTAGACCACTGATTTCCTTCTCCTGTTGAAAATGAGTTGACAGAGTACTCAATTGGATAGTGTGTGTATGATATTATAGACTGTAAAGGCACAAATGACCTACAAACTTAACCCTTAGTTTTATTCCTTCAAGTTATAGTTCCTTTTTCTCCTCTCAGATTCAAGAGTTAATTGCATATTGTCCAATGCCCAGGTACAAAAGAATTATGAACTTCCACATTTCCTTGAATTCCTGCCAAGACTAGCCATCTAATAGCCACTCAGGGGCTGCACATGTTTCTACCCAAGCTTAAAATGACTACTGGTTATGACCTTAATTAGCTGTCCTGTAAATGAATGTGAATAGAATGATATGTTTTGTGTAAATTAATATACTCGTGAAGGTACCATGTTATAGTATCAATGGTGGTACTTGTGAAATATTCTGGGTACTATTTTCTCTAGAGAACACACTATACTGGGATAGTGAATGTACGAGCACCAAGTAAACACCACTCACATTTCATTTTGATGATTCCTTTGGGGTATGCCTATTTCATGTAATAATTTGGATGAATCGGTGGGGTACCCAAATATCTAGATTGTATATATAATATGATAGTTACATATTGCATTATATCACATTGAACCCATGATACCTAGCTCACTCAGTGTGGAATATTGTCAACTCAGTGTGGACACTATCAACTTACGGGCACACTTGATCTAGTCTACTATATAGTAACATGAAGTGTTGGACGACCAAGGACAAAACAGTCATTTCGATTCTAGCATTGTTTATCTTTTTCAGCCGGAGTACATTTTCAATTCCTTTCAATGACTTCTGCTTGGATACAAACACTGAATGATCATTGTCGTGGATAATATATGTGTATCAACCCGTGGTTCATTCATAATTTGTAAGTCTGCTCTTGGGCATTAATATGATAGTTAGTGTAAGCTAATAATAGCTGACACTAGCTCAATTAAACTATTGATATTGTTCTTTTTGAGAGTATCTTATTTTTAGTTTAGGATTTCTTCTTCAATTTCCATATTGCATCAACAAGAGCATTGCACTCTTATGAAAATTGTCGATTGGATCATTTTCTCATTAGTATCTGAAGCCTATTAATGTGATCATGTTCAATTTTGTTGTGTGATCTGTAGCTGGAATATTTAATTAATTAAAAGATTCAGCATCCGATCTCTATTCTTCTTATGATAGACAATGAAAGTAGGATAAATCTTGCATATCTAAATCTAATTGCTTCATTTGTATGTGCACTCATAAACTTTTGACTCCTCAAGTCCAGTAGCATCAACATGAACCCAATCTGCAAACTCACATTGCATTATTATTGCTCCAAACCTAAAAAGTAATGAAGCATATATTCAAGATTAACAGGGTAAGAGAATTCCTCCGATGAACAGGTTTAAACTAGCTTTTCGATCAATGGTTGACTATCATCAGCCGTCCATGGTTCTCTTGTTGGAGAGACATATGAATGATCACCAGCCCTTAGTTGATGACTTCTATTTTACTAACATGTCGGAGGTTAAGGCAGTAGGCCAATCAGGTGGAATAATGCTACTCTCAATGTTCACAATATTGCAATGACCAATCAAGAAATCCACTGCTATGCATGTCCAGGTATGCTCTACTTCCACTTCTTGGCTTTTCTCTGGAATTTATGCTAGTAATATTGCTGCAAATCGCTATGTGCTTTGGAATAACTTATGCTAGTAATATTGCTGAAATGTTGCTGGGTTTTGTATTTTGGGAGATGTGGAAAAATTGCAATAAAAATTTCTTTAAAAATACTTCCAATACTCCTGATTACAGAGCCACCATCGCTCATATAATGGAATTCTTCAGTTTGGGCCATAAGCTGAAAACAAAGCATGTTCGTACGACTATCTGGATTACTTGGAGGCCCCCAAAACGCAACTCTTTTAAGTAAAACACTGATGGAGCGTTTGATATCAACTCAGGTAAAGGTGGCCTAGGTGGGGTTATTCGTGATCATGCGGAACTGAGTTTTGGGTTTTACACACTCCGTTTGTGTTGCTAACAGTTTATTGGCTGAATTGCTGGCCCTTTACAATGGCCTTAAGCTTGCCTTACTGCACACTTTACAACCTTTGATCATTGAGCTCGATGCTACTCAAGTTATTGACCTTTTACGCTCTCCCACTTTACCCTATGCTCACATTATACATGATTGCAGGTGGATGCTTCATCAACTCTCTAACTCCAGTATAGTGCACTCGTACAGGGAAGTTAATAGCATCGCAGACGGGCTCGCTAAATCAGCTCTGAATGACTACTTCCTGCAGGACATCTCCATTTTGGAAGAACCACCACCTGTGGTTCAAACGACACTTGCGGCTGACCAACAAGCTGAACCTACTAAAAGACTCGTCTCGGCTGCAACTTTTGCTCCAAGCCGTCCAAGTTGTTCTAATTTCCTTTCTAATAGCATAGATTTACCAATATCAGTAGCTACTTTTTTGTGTACTTCAGACCATATGAGTCTGCGATGGCCACTACTCCCTGTACTACTTAAGTTATTAATGAAATGTTTTTATCTTTCCTTACCAAAAAAGTTATCTGCTCATTCTGCATTTTATTTCACGTTCCTCATTACATCTTTTGTGTTTGAGTGGGAAAAATAATACACCTTTGACTGATAAGAGAAAGGAGTCTATTTTCATTCAGTGTTGTTCCTGTTTACATATAAAATCAGTCTCTCTAATGTTCTTAATACTTATAAGTTTAGTTCACATGTGAAATAAAATCTTACAAAGCAAATAAAAAGTTATCTGCTCATTCTGGAGTAAGATACTCAAGGAAGCCAAAATGCATTTCATAAACTATTTGTCGATATTCAAAGTTTCTGACTTCCTATGCTTATGAAAAGAGTTCTGTTTTTGAGTTTCTATCATGCAAATTTACTGTTCTATTTAAAACTCAGAAACATGGAGAATAATTAATAGTATTAATAACTTCTGATTACAAACACAATGCCTTCTTTTACACAAAAAAAAAAGAAAAAAGAAAAATACTAGACAACACTTTGGCAAATTCATGCCTTCTTTACACCAAAAGAAAAGAAAAAACTATGGCAAAAAGAGTAAAACAGAAGTTTTTTTCAATCTTCAGGGACACAGATATGTCCAAATCCTGCCACCAAAATGGTCGAAAAAGAAGAAGATGCCTACAACTGAGGCGTAGACGATTCCACAAGTGTACATATATTTTAAATCGCCACAGTTGTTGAAAATGAAAAATACTCCAACCACGAAGAGATAAACGATTCCGCAAGCAAAAATGTATCTAAACATTTTCCGATTGATATCATCAAATGCGGTCATATCGCTTGAATTAACCAATACATCAGCTCGTGAGATAACCGATGCAGCTCTCACCATGTTACTAAGTTGTTTTGCATCATCGCTAATCACTACAGTAGCTCCCGAGTGCTGTGCAACATCACCATCGGTGCTCCCCTGTCCTGGAGTCTGCGGGTTCACATTGGCATCACCATCTGCATCGGTGGCCCCCTGTTCTGGAGCCTTCGAGTTCACATTGGCATCACCATCTGCATCGGTGGGCCCCTGTTCTGGAGCCTGCGAGTTCACATTGCCGCCGGCAGTGCCTATCCTCCTATTCTCAGAATCAAGAACTTGGTTGGCTTGGACAATAAGATTTTTTTTTTTGTTGTTCAACTCCTTGACAGTGAACTGCATTCTCTCCAATTTTAGTTTCGCCATTTTGTAACCCATTGTCAAGCCTACTCCGAAAGTAAGCGTGACAATGAGCATGATAAACCATGCACTGAAACAGCCAACCTTGTCTGACACTTGAAGTGTCAAACCACCCATGGTGTACAAAAGCAAAAATCCCATATGGTTTACTAATCCATTCATAATCTCATCTGCTTGTTTTTGAGTTTTCAACATTTCGAGTTGAAGGTTGGATTCTATGGACTCAAGTTTTATCAACTCAGCAACATTTTCTTGGTAAGCAAATAAATCTGTCCCAACAGAAGAAGAAGAAGACCCAATATTTTTGTTGTTATTGGGGAGGAGAAGTGGCTCAGGCTCACCATTTTTTTCTTTGTTGCCAAGTAAAGGATCGTCCTCTAAATCATCATATTCATACTCAGAATCAGTCTCATCACCAATTTTTTTTGTGTTGCGACGTTGAGGTTCTTTGGTGGACAGAAACTCAGACTTTTTTTCTTGAGAAGGTGGTAGAGAAGGAGATGAAGCCATAGCAGACAGAGAAAACAGACCAACAAGGAGATGAATAGTGGTGTAATTAATTAAAACAAGGGAATTATATAGAGTCTTATTGGGCCTCATTTAAAAATGGGGAAATCACTTACGTGTGTGAAGTCCAATTAAAGGCCCAATACTGTGTATTCACTTTAATTTTAGAGATAAGAAAGAAAAAAAAAGACAAATTTGAGTTGAAAATTTGGCCCACCCTATCTCCCCTTACCCGAAAAGACTTGACAATTTCCTACTATTAAAATACATGTTCATATATTTTGGGTAAAAAATCATCAAACACTCTCCCCTTATCTTTACAGGCTACAACAGCCTCTATGCCCCCTTTTCTGACCAACTAATTCATATTTGTACCGGTCATTTTAATTTCCATTTTGAATTAAAAAACTTACATTAACTATCTAACTAAATAATTAATTGATTTTTTTTGTTGCAAGTTTCACTGATTTTTTTTCTTATATATAGATTATCACTTAATTATAACAAAATTTTGTGAACCTAATCTGGTTGAGCTATTTTTATTTATATTTTTTTGTAACGAAAAAATGTTACAAAAAATAATATGCCTAGATTTAAGAGTGCCTTGTCAACCACTTAACTAGTAAATCTTTAGCAATAATTTAATTATTACTAATTATGTATTATTAATATAATTAACACTTTTTATAAATGTCTATAAAGTCTATAGCAATATTTGATTTAATTACAATTAACTAATATCAGTAAAAAAAAAAATTATCACTTTTTATGAATGAACATATTTGTTGCTGCTAAAAATATTTTTTATCGCATTAAAGAAACTTTAAAACTATATATAAGAGTCTAACGTAAACAACTCTTGATCGTCATGTCTGCTTGCGGGTAATTTTGGTATATTTGAAATTAATAGCTTTAAGTAACTTGTATTAAAAACTGTTATGATTATACTCACTATTGTACTTGTCGGACAAAAATATCAGAACATGTTTATTTATGTACAGATTTGTCCTGTGAAAAAGCTATTGTTTTATTGCTTTCTAACCTTGTAGCCTGTAGGCCTACCTACTACAAATGTTACAACTCTTTTCCAAAAAAAGTAGGCCCCTTTATTTTTAATGGATAGCTTTGTACTTTTTATTGACTTTTAAATGTCTCTCTAGTTAAACTTGAGATACAACTAATCAAAATTTATAATTAAATCATTTTTTTTATGTTGCAAATAATAAATCGTTTAGGAAAAAAGTATAACTAAGTAATGCCACTAATTGCAATTTTGTGATTAAATTAATTAAATATATTTAGGGCTATTACTCATTCTCTTTCAATTTATGTAACGTAAATAACATTTTGAGATTCAATCAAATTCGTGTTTTAATTTTTTTTAAGTAATTAATTATAATTATTTATAATACTTTTTATTTATTTAAAAAAAAAAATAGTACTATATATAACTCACTAACATTTTTGAAACTTCTGATCTAAAAATAAGTGGGTCTGTATTTTGTTTTTTACTTAGCTGCAGCCGGAAATTTCTTTGATTTTCCGTGCATGTGGGCCCATTTATTCCACCTGTTTCACACCTTTTGCTTTGCATTTATTCCAAGTCTCTTAATGAACCCCACCTCAGCTAAAAAAAATCATATTAGAAATAGGGTACTAATAACAAATAATAATTTTGTATTAATAAGATTTACATTCAAGATGACTAAATAAAAAAAAGTACTTATTGGTCATTTTGATTACACTCTTGTTGTGATAGGTACTTGAGCAGCCAATATGCTGTATAATCAATTAGAAGCAATTCCGTATTAGAGTGAGTCCAATGAATCATATTAAAAGTAAATTTATTTATTTTTGTTATTACATGACATGTTTTTTTATTTTAAGCTATTTTTTTTTTAAAAAAAGACACATTTTCTTTTAGATAAATATTCACTATGATACTATCACCATTTTACTCCTATTAAATCTCATTTTTTAGCCAAAAAAATATTATTCACATAGAAGTAAAATATCAACGTAAAAATATCTATAAAGCAACTTTAAAGCATAATTATTGAAATTTTAAAATATCATTGACATAAAATAAAAAATACAATAATAAAAAAGTTTGAATATGCTCAATATGAAATAAATATGTCGATGAAGAAATACCTAATTCTACAACATCTTACTAGTTACTTTACTACTTAATATAAATATTATGCTATAATTTTGTAACATTAATTCTTGTTTGATTAATAATAAAAGTAAGTCATCTTTTAAATGCACACAGGGATAAAGATTCAATGCATAATTTTTTATATTTAAAATTAAAAAAAATTATAAATAAAAGCCATATATATGACCTTTTATCAGGCAAGAAAATGAACTCACACAATTTAGCTCTTCAAACTCTACGAACGTGGCTAACAAGTTCTCTCTTTTTTTCTTTTCTTTTTTTTGTGTGTGTGTTCTCCTTGTTACATTGGCTGATAAGTGATTTTCAATATTTATATCTTGTTTGATCAAATTTTTAATTTTTTTTTTTAAAAAAAATGTAACTTTTTGTCTGAAAGAATGACATAGAAAAATATTTTTGTAAATATTAGAATAATAATTTGTATTTTGACTTTCAAAAAGTAGTTCTAAAAAGAAGCTTCTTTTCAACTCTTAAAAAAAACTTACTCTTATCTTATCTTGGTTGTTAATTATTTAAATTTTATCATATTAATATGAGTTTGTGCTTGTTTAATTATTCACAAAAAGAGCATAATAAAAGAAACTATAGCAATTCATATGAGTTTAGTTATATTCGTTATATTTTATTATTATTATTAAATAGTTCTAAAAAATATAGTTGATCATGAGTCATGACGGACTTACATATATTTTTTATAATCAAAGTTGCACAAAAAATGGTACTTTTTTGTAATGGTATTAAATAAATGATGGAATCAAACCATATCCAATATTGAATTGTTGTTGCGATAATACATTTTTTCACATGAACAATTTTATTTTGCTCATTCAAAATGAATATCAATGTTGATGTTAAGAGTTTTGATCATGACAGTATAATTAAAGTTGATGAAAGTAATATACATCAGGCATATCATCTATATATAAGGATAAGATACATTCCATTCCATTCCATTACATATTTATACCTCATATGATCAAAGCGAATAAATTTATTTTACATATATATAATTTTAATTTAGTTATTCATCTTTGTAATATTGGAAAATAATGATCAATACTTATTATCCATAGAAACTTACATTTTATTCTTTCGCGTATCATTATTTATCCAAATTAATTTTAATTTTTAATATTATTTTACACAATTGTGAGTATTATATAATTTAAGATATACATAACTCGCATATTAAACAATTAATATTTAAAAATGAAAAGAAGGGGAAGAAAAAGGGGGAAATGTATATAGAGATGGAAAGTTTTCTTATTTTAGCATTAACCTTTTTGTAAGTTACATATAATCGAGATAACTATATATTAGCTATTTTAAAAGAAAAAACTGTAATTTCAGCTTACAAATTAACAACTTAATTTATTTATTTTACTGTCTAATAAGAGGCTACAAACACACTATTCTTAAACACACTTCATATGTTTGAAATTCTATCAATCACAATAGTTAACAACTTAAAATACTCTATTAAATAATTTAAATAACGTTAAAAATATTATAAATCATAATAATTAGCAACTTATAATATTTTTTAAAAAAATAGAAAATTTAGTTGACTTTTAAAATTCTATCTGTGACACGTGAATTTGAATAGATGGAAAATATATATTATTGAGAAAATACTTAAAAGAACATATAAGAAAATATTGGGGACTCTCCTAATTTCATATGTGTCACATAAATTGAAACAAAAAGAGTAACATATATTATTTGAAAATAAGATAAAAACTTTTTATAAATCATAACAAATTAACAACTTAAAATATTTCAGAAAAAAACGTATAAAAATTATTTGGCTCTCCAAATTTCATATGTATTAAATAAATTAAGATTAAAAAGTGACATATATTGAACCCGTGCTGACACGAACACTTAATATCTAGTCTTTCGAAGAAGAACTCACATATGTACTGGAAGTAATGTATTTTACGGATCAGAAAAGCCGGCCGTTAAAGAATTTCAAATAATGTAATTTTTTTACTTTATTTACGGAAGTGACAAATGTCTTACAACTTGTGCTATACTATGGGCGGATTTTTTTAATTTTGATTATGTTCTATAATTATATTAAATTAAATTTATATTCATGCTGAAAATTTTCATATTAGAAATAGAGTACTAATAACAAATTATAATTTTATATTAATATAAGATTTACATTCAAGATGTCCGATTAAATAAAAAAAAAGTACTTATTGCTCTGTTTGATTACACTCTTGAGCAGCTAATGTGTCGGATAATCAATTAGAAGCAATTCCGTATTAGTACGAGTCCAATGAATCATATTAAAAGTAATTTTTTTTTGTTACATGACATGTTTTTTTATTTTAGCTATTTTATAAAATAAAAAAAAACAGATTTTCTTTTAGATAAATATTTACTATAATACTATCAACATTTTACTCCTATTAAATCTCATTTTTTAGCCAACATAAGCAACTATTGGTCGTCATATCTGCTTGCCGATTCGGGGGATAATTTTGGTATATTTGAAATTAATAGCTTTAAGTAACTTGTATTCAGAACTGTTATGATTATACTATTGTACTTGTCGGACAAAAATATCAAAACATAGTTTATTTATGTACAGATTTGTCCTGTGAAAAAACTACTATTTTCTAATTGTAGCCCCACCTACTGCAAATGTTAATGGATGGCTTTGTACTTTTTCTTGACTTTTAAATGTCTCTCTAGTTAAACTGGAGATTCAACCAATCAAAATTTATAATTAAATCATTTTTTTTATGTTGCAAATAATAAATCGTTAAGGAAAAAAGTATAACTAAGTAATGTCACTAATTGTAATTTTGTGATTAAATTAATTAAGTATATTTAGGGATATTACTCATTTTCTTCCAATTTATGTAATGATTTCAATCGAATTCGTGTTTTTTTTTTAAGTAATTAATTATAATCGTTTATAATATTTTTTATGTTTTTTTTTTTGAAATATAGAAGTCACTAATATTTTTAAAATTTATGATCTAAAAATAAGTGAAAGATCCGCATGCGGCTATAAAATATTTCATTAAGAAAGCTATTTGCGGAAGTTCCCAATTAAATTACCATCAGTTGACATAAAAGTCCAAGTCTCTTAATAAATATGGACCCCACCTCAGCAATTCCTTTCATTTCATTCTCTTTAATTATTCAATTTATAATATTGTATTTTACAAAGTATATTACAAAAATGATATACGTACTTAAATTTGTTCAAATTTTTTTATTGTCCCTTCTATTTTAATTTATTTGTCGTGCCTTATTTTTTAATTTATAGCATATTCAAAAATTACGTTTAAGATATTATAAATTATTATAATTAATAACTTAAAATATTTTATTACAAATTTGAAAAATACGTAACATACACTATAAATTACAAATTAACAACTTAAAATATTTTAACTATCTAATAAGAGGCTACAAACAAACTATTCTTAAACACACGTCATATGTTTGAAATTCTATAAATCACAATAATTAACAACTTAAAATATTTTGTTATATATTTAAAATGACGTTAAAATTATTATAATAAAATGACATAAAAAATACTATAAATCACAATAATTAGCAACTTATAATATTTTTAAAAAAAATAGAAAAAAACTAGTTGACTTTTAAAATTCTATATGTGAACAAATGAATTTGAATAAGATGGAAAATATATAGAGCAATTATTGAGAAAATACTTAAAAGAACATATAAGAAAATATTGGAGGACTCTCCTAATTCCATATGTGTCACATAAATTGGAACAAAAAGAGTAACATATATTATTCGAAATAAGATAAAAAATTTTTTATAAATCATAACAAATTAACAACTTAAAATATTTTAGAAAAAATGTATAAAAAATATTTGACTCTTCAAATTTCATTTGTGTTAAAATAAATTAAGATTAAAAAGTGACATATATTAGGTCCGTGCTGGCACGAGCACTTATATCTAGTCTTTCGAAGAAGAACTCACATATGTACTAGAAGTAATGTATTTTATGTATCAGAAAAGCCGACATCAAGTAAGTGGTTTGATGAGGATAACTAAGCTGACACGCCGGAGTTGGCTGCTGGCACTATAGGGTGGTGCCTTACCGCACCGCATGCGGACACGCGATAGCGTTCGTGGTGGTGCTTCAGGATTCCAATGTACTGCGTCCAAGATCAGAACTAACTTGTCGGTGGACCACTGTCGTCCCATTCTTGAGTGAGCTGGAGCTCAGCCATCTTATCCACTGAACTAGCTAGAAGCTATCACTTTGGGTCGAAGAATTAAAAGAAAAGGACTGGAAAACGCGGCGGCATAGGAACCCGTCGTTAAGAATTTCAATAATGTATTTTTTTTACTTTATTTACGGAAGTGACCGACATCTTACAACTTGTGCTATACTATGGACGGATTTTTTTTAATTTTGATTATATTCTATAATTATATTAAAATTTGATTAAATTTATATTCATGAAAATTTTCATATTAGAAATAGAGTACTAATAACAAATTATAATTTTGTATTAATAATATTTACATTCAAGATGTCTGACTAAATAAACAAAAGTACTTATTGCTCTGTTTGATTACACTCTTGAGCAGCTAGCAGCTATTGTGTCGGATAATCAATTAGAAGCAATTCCGTTTTAGTACGAGTCCCGATGAATCATATTAAAAGAAATTTTTTTTTTGGTTACAGACATGTTTTTTTTATTTTAGCTATTTTTTAAAAAAAGACACATTTTCTTTTAGATAAATATTTACTATGATACTACCAACATTTTACTCCTATTAAATCTCATTATTTAGCCAAAAAAATATTATTCACATAGAATTAAAATATCAACGTAAAAATATCTATAAAGCATCTTTAAAGCATGAATATTGAAATTTTAAAATACCATCGACATAAAATAAAAGACACACGATAAAAAGGTTTGAATATGCTCAATATGAAATAAATATATCGATGAAGAAATACCTAATTCTACAATATCTTCCTAGTTACTACTTAATATAAATATTATGCTATAATTTTGCAACATTAATTCTTGTTTGAATAATAATAAAAGTGAGTCATCTTTTAAATGCACACGGGGACACAGATTCAATGAATAATTTTTTATATTATTTAAAATTTAAAAAAAATTATAAATAAAAGCCATATATATGACCTTTTATCAAGCAAGAAAATGAACTCACACAATTTAGCTCTTCAAACTCTACGAACATGGCTAACAAGTTCTCTTTTCTTCTTTTTTGGTGTGTGTTCTCCTTGTTACATTGGCTGATAAGTGGTTTTCAATATTTATATCTTGTTTGGTCAAATTTGTAAAAAAAAAAATAATTTAAATGTACCTTTTTGTCTGAATGTATTTTGGGATAATGACAACTAATTAATTAGAAAAATAGTTTTGTAAATATTAGAATAATAATTTGTATTTTGACTTTCAAAAAGTAGTTCTAAAAAGAAGCTTCTTTTTCAACTCTTAAAAAAAACTTACTCTACGTCCCCCATCCTCACCCCCACCCCCACCTCCACCTCCGAGCTCGATTAACCACTTTATCTATCTAAAATAAGCATTTTCTTACAAAGACAAACACCTTTAGCATATCTGAAATTAAATTTGGCAAAACAAAATATTAGTTTCTTTAATACGTTACTTTGATAGAAATTATACCAGATCAAATTCACTGTTTATTTTTCATAATTGATACCATTTCTAGATTATGTACTAACTATGAACGATCATTCACATAATATATATGAATTATAAATATATTATATATTTGTCAATTATTATCAATATAATCAACTATATTTAGACGCTATTTAGGTTAAATTTTCTATTATCGTCTATATTATATATCTCTACTCATATTAATTTGATTGATTTTATGTTATATTATGCGGTCGATTCATTTTGGTCCTCGAAGAACAAACAAGTGATGGACATGCCGTTAGAAGTACAAGCAATTGAGCAGATTGTACTACCAAATTTTGCCAATACAAAAGGATGATGTTAGAGTCTTTGTTCATCAGATGCATGCAAATTGCAATAACAAAGATACAGCTTTACAGTTACACACCTAGGGGTTAGCGGCAGAGTATAAATTTAGATCGGATCGGTATGACTTGTAGTTGTTCAATTGTTCACGAAACGTCAATTGATTAACACAATATTATGTTGTGATCTTATCCTATTACATTATTCAAAAGAATTACTATATTGGCATAATTTTATGTTTGTTCTGTTATTTACGAAAACTTATAAATTAACATGATTTTATATGTTATTTTTATTTTATCTATCTTATTAAATTAGACAAAGTTATGTTGGAAGTAAGCCTCGATACTATCTTTATTTTACATCTCTTTGTTCAATTATCCACAATTTTAGGAGTAATATGATTTTATGTACATTCATTGTACTTATCTTATTCAATTATTCATAAACTCTATAAAGGGGAATGACTTGGTGCTACATTCATTATGTTTGTTTGATTAATTGTTCAAAAATTTCACTGAATTAATATGGCGTTATGTTATATTTATTCTACCTATCTTGATTATTAATTATTTAATTTTTATCATATTAATATGAGTTTGTGCTTGTTTAATTATTCACAAAAAACATAATAAAGAAACTATAACAATTCACATGAGTTTAGTTATATTCGTTATATTTATTTTTTTATTAAATATTTCTAAAAAAAATAGTTGTTCATAACGGACTAACATATATTTTTTATGATATCAAAGTTGCACAAAAAATGGTACATTTTGTAGTGGTATTAAATAAATGATGGAATCAAACCATATCTAATATTGGATTGTAGTTACGATAATACATTTTTTCACATGACCAATTTTATTTTGCTCGTTCAAAATGAATATCAATGTTGATGTTAAGAGTCTTGATCATGATCAGTGGCGGAGGCAGGATTTTCATTGAGGGGGTTCAAAAAATAAGTAAGCACATTAATAATATTCACAAATAAGTGGGTCGGGTTGGGTCAAATATAAATAGGGCGGGGCGGGGCGGGGCGGGTCAAATATAAAACGGGTCGGATTTGATTTAAGCAACTAAATAAAATTCAACTCTACCTTAACACAAACAATAAAAATCAAGGAAGTATGTGTTTGACATAATATTAAATGAGTACGAGAATTAATTTTTTAAATATTTTAACTATGGTTTTGTCGTCATCATTATATATATATATATACACGTTATTCAATTTTTGAAACTAACTAAGGAATACTTCCAAATAAATCTTATTGTAGACAATAAAATTCGTGTTGAAAAAATAATAATCACGACGGAAAAATATCGCGAAAAATCTATATTTATTTATAAATTTTAAATAATTACACCTATTTATTTAATCTTCCTTATAATTATATAATTCTTTAATCAAATATAAATTAAATGTTTCACTTAAAATGAGTATTAGAGAGTGTATTTTTTAATTTAAATTATGAAAACTTAGAAAAAGTTATAAGTTTTACTTAATTTTATAAAAATAGAAAAGAAAACCAGCTGAAACTATAGAAAAAAAATGTTGTTACTGGGATTCAAACTCGTGAACTCGCGCATTTAGAAAGTAAAAATAAAAATAGCTAAAAGTTGAAACTTGAAACTATGAAAAAAGATGTGATTACCCAAGTTCAAACTCGCGAAGTAATGCTAGCCTTATGAAATCTTGAACCCCCTTAACCACTGAACCAAGCTCTTTGCTTATGTTGAGGGGTTCATCATTTAACATATATATGTAATTATCAAAAAATTGATCCTATATATACAAGGTAATTTTTCCGATGAAGGGAAGCTCTTTGCTTATGTTGAGGGGGTTCATCATTTAACATATATATGTAAATCAAAAAATTGATCCAATATATACAAGGTAATTTTTTCGATGAAGGGTTCGAATGAATCCCCTGTACCTCCTCCCCTAATCATGACAGTATAATTAAAATTGATGAAAGTAACATACATCAAGCATATCATCTATAGGATAAGATACATTCCACTACATTACATATTTATACCTCATATGATCAAAGCGAGTAATTTTTTTTTACATATATCTAATTAAAATTTAGTTATTCATCTTTGTAGGATTGGAAAATAATGATAAATACTTATTATCCATAGAAACTTACATTTTATTCCTTCGCTATAATTATTTATCTAAATTAATTTTAATATTAATATTATTTTACACAATTATGAGTATTAAATCATTTAAGATATACGTGCTACGCACATATTAAACAACTAATATTTTTAAAAAAAAAAGGGAAATAAAAAGGCAAAATGTATATAGAGATAGAAAGTTTTCTTTTTTTAGCATTAACCTTTTTGTAAGTTACATATATAATCGAGATAACCATATATTAGCTATTTTAAAAGAAAAAACTGTAATTTCAGCATTTTTCATATTTTTAATATTTGGTCCATAAAGTCTTGATTCTTCATGCCCCCATTAAGTTTTGCAATTCAATTTTAGGAGACGTATATTTTGAGCAAGCGCATACATGGAGTGCACAACGATACGGAGGTCCATGGCAAAAGCTCTTACAATCTTCATCTTTCTCACAAAAACAACACAATTTGACGTCTCTTGCCTCAACGTCTGGTGAAACACCTGTAAAAATGAAGAATCTATAACTCATCGTGTTATGTACATTGAAGCTTTTGCCTTAACGAAAAATATATATACTACTAGAAACACACGTATTTCCTACAAAATTATGGCGTGATTTTTTGAAAATGTGCTTGTCAAAAATTATTTTGAACAAATCTGCAAAAAAATCTAAAATTACCGATAACTTTTCAATGAAAAATTCTACGAAATATGATAAAGAAATCATATAAAAAAATATAATTTGGAACAATGTTGGTGTTTAGTAGGTGCATCTTATATACTCACATGAATAATTCTAATCCTAAATAAAACAATCTTTCGTTTACTTCTTCTTCCTCCCTCTAATGAATGTGTAACTTCACCTAAAAACAAACAAATGAATAAGTAAATAAATTCATGAAAATAATATTTTAATACAAGAGAAAATTAAAAGAAATTTGTGAAAAGATCAAAAAATGGTTGTGATATTCATGTATTAAATTTTTTTTAAAGCAAGTACAATATAAAAGAGGGGGAAAAAAACTTACACATTTTTATCACCATGATCATAAGAAAAAAAGTCATCACTTTGAAAGCCATATCAAAATATTTTTTCTAATGCCAAAAAATCCTACTTGAAAATTATATGTGAATGCTTCTATTTATAGCATGTTTAGTTGAATATTTCAGTGAATTTATATTATAATAATATCTAATGAACACAAATTGGCCAATATTCAATAAAAATTAAATGACATATAAGAAAATAACAAGTATAAACTTATCTACTAAAGAAATATTAAATTATAATTTTGAAAATTAAATTTAAAATTTGGTTAAAATGGTCAACTAAAACTTCGTTTTTTGAACCATAGGTGTTAATTCATTTGATGATCAAAATATTTTATAGCAAATTAAAGTAACTCTAACAAGAATAAACAAGTATTTTATGGTCTTTAACTCTTATCTATTACAAATGACATTAAATTATAATTTACATTTTACACAATCAAATTTAAAACTTGATCCAAAGTTTAGTCTAACACGTTTTCTCACTTTGAAGACAACCTAACAAATGGATCAATGGAAGCCATAGAATTAATATTAATGGTATTTAGCACAAATTAAATTGTGGTTATCACATTCAATATTTAGTAGCAAATTAGAGTAAATAAGAATATACAATCATGGACCTCTAAAGACTTATCTATTTTATTTTATTTTTTAACACTATCACAAAAAAAATCAATCTCTCTTCTATTCAATTATATAAATAAATGATTTTGGATTGAGAATGAAAAAAAAGGGATTGAATTATTATTTGTAGTTGGGTTGGGTCTGAAATGGATCGGAGAGGTAAAAAAATTGTAATATTTTTAAAGTTAGGTGATATTTTTGAAATTAGAAAATTAATTTTAAATTATTTTTTAATTCAATTTGTTAAGAAAAGAGATAAATATATGTCATTTGTTAAACAACGAGGATATATATATATATGCATTATTTATCTAACGAGAAGGTATATGTGCATTATTTTTTAATGATTAATATATATGCTCTAAATCACAAAATTGAGGAATATATTTATCCCTTTACCCCTACCCCGTCGAGGATAATTGAACTAATAACTAATTAACTTTACAAAAAATAATTTTCTTGTAAACAATCATATTGAAATATGTACTCTTTTTTATTTCAATTTATGTGATATCGTTTTATCGAGCAGAGAATTTAAGAAATAAGGAAAAACTTATTATGTTTACTGAATTGTCCTTATTAAACCACTTTAATGTTTATTTTAGTTGATTTTTCTTCACAATAAAATGTTAAATGAGATCCAATAAAAATAAAGACGATATTAAATAGCTATCAACTAAGAAAAAATAATATATTTTTAAAAACAAATTAAAAAAAATTGCCACATAAATTAAGACCGAAAGAATCATTATAGACTATTAAGATATTGATTTATTGCTTATCGATTTGTAACATGCTAAACCATTATGGAATCACTAAAAAATTGATTTATCGGTTATCAATTTATTGGTTGTTGATCATTAACCACTCAGTTATCGATTTAACCATTAAGATCTGACAAAAAATAAATGATTGAAAATCACATAGAAATATAGTGACAAACATAAATCATGCATATGAGTTGATAAATTACATCTTGTTCAAAAACAATATCGACACATTGTAGAACAATTGAAAGTTTGAGACTGCCAGAAATAAAAATATAATTTATTTATTTACAATCAAATTATCAGTTAACCCGTTAAGAAAAAACCTTAAAACATTAAGAATAAATAATCCAACAATAATAAAAATCAAAACTTTTATCAAAACCGTTGAACCAATAATCCATTATGGATAAATCAATTATTTTTTATGATTCGATTTTGAATTGCCTATTGAAAGTAGCTATTTTGGGCTAACCTAAAATGTATTGCTCCCAAATGCACACATAAATTTACATGGTCGTGCAATTAATATGGTGATTTAGAAATCAGATATGGAATCCATATAGACTATGATTACACAGTCAACTAAATTAAAGCAGTGCTGAGCTGCTAATTATCTAGCCATGGCAGTTTGGTGGAGGAATATAAGCAGCTTGAAGAGGCAGCTAAGCTATCTGTGTAGCAGAGACATTGCACCAATTATAATTGTTCAACAATCAGTTCAAAAAATACGTTATCATTCAACATTGAGGCGGAAGATTTCTGATGCTGCTCCAAATATACGTAGAGCGAACAAGAACATCACGAATTTGATTCGAAATGGTCGATTAGAGGATGCTCGGATATTATTTAATGAGTTAACACATCGAAATACAGTTACTTGGAACTCAATGATTAGTGGATATGTGCAACAGCGTGAGATTGTGAAAGCACGGTACCTGTTTGATGAAATGCCGCAGAGGGATGTTGTTTCTTGGAATATGATGATTTCTGGTTATTTGTCTTGTAGAGGGAAAGGGTATTTGGAGGAGGGTAGGAATCTGTTTGATGAAATGCCTGAGAGAGATTATGTTTCTTGGAATACTATGATTAGTGGGTATGCTAAATGTGGGAAAATGGGTGAAGCGTTGGAGGTTTTTGAGTGTATGCCTGTGAAGAATGTTGTGTCTTGGAATGCGGTGATTTCGGGTTTTTTGCGTAATGGGGATGTGAAAACTGCTGTTGAGTATTTTAAGAGAATGCCAGAGAGGGATTCGGCGTCTTTTAGTGTACTTGTATCGGGTTTGATACAGAATGAGGAATTGGATGAGGCGGAACATTTTCTTTATGAATTTGGAGAGTGTAATGATGGGAAAGAAGATATGGTTCATGCGTATAACACTTTGATTGCTGGATATGGTCAGAAAGGAAGAGTTGGTGATGCTAGACACATTTTTGATAAAATTCCATCTTGTAGTGGTCAGGGAATTAGCAAAAAGAAGAGATTTGAGAGGAATGTCGTATCATGGAATTCCATGATTCTAGCTTATAGCAAAGCAGGAGATATGGTTTCTGCTAGAGAACTTTTTGATCAGATGACGGAGAGGGATACATTTTCATGGAACACAATGGTTTGTGGCTATGTCCATGCCTCAAATATGAGTGAAGCATCAAACCTGTTTTCTAAAATGCCAAATCCTGATGTACTAACATGGAATTCAATCATCTCTGGATATGCACAGGCGGGAAAGTTGGAATTGGCACGTGATTATTTTGAAAGGATGCCCCACAAGAATCGGGTTTCGTGGAATTCAATGATCTCGGGGTGTGAAAGAAATGCAGACTATGAAGGAGCAATAGAGTTATTCAGGGCAATGCAACAGGCAGGAGAGAAACCTGATAGACACACATTCTCTTCACTTCTAAGTGTTTGTGCTGAAACTGTGGCATTGTTTCTGGGTATGCAGATTCATCAGCTAGTGACAAAGACTGTTATACCAGATATACCCTTAAACAATTCCCTAATAACCATGTATGCAAAATGTGGCAAAATACATGAAGCAAGGGCAATTTTTGAAAAGATGAAATTTCAAAAGGATGTAATCTCATGGAATGCAATGGTCGGAGGATATGCATCTCATGGTTTTGCATTTGAAGCGCTAGAGCTTTTTGAATTAATGAAGTGCCTTAAAGTGAGGCCAACTCACATCACGTTCATTTCGGTTCTGAATGCATGTGCTCATGCTGGTTTAGTGGAACAAGGTCGGTTATATTTTAAATCTATGGAATCTGAATTCGGCATCAAACCTGAGATTGAACATTTTGGCTCCCTTGTGGATATTGTTGGTCGAGATGGGCAGCTTGAGGAGGCCATGAAAGTGATTAACACTATGCCAGTGGAGCCAGATAAGGCTGTCTGGGGTGCAGTACTAGGTGCTTGTAGGGTGCACAACAATGTTGAGTTGGCGCGAATAGCAGCTGAAGCGCTAATGCGCCTGGAACCAGAGAGTTCGGGCCCTTATGTTTTGCTGTATAACATGTATGCCGATGCTGGAAGGTGGGATGATGCAAATGAAATCAGAATGTTGATGGAAACAAATAAGATAAGGAAGGAGCCCGCTCATAGCAGGGTCGGCTCTACTTCCTCATAGTGATTTCCGAAATTGTGAATCTTGATCACTCGAAGAATTTGGATTGAGTTGACTATGTTGGGGTTTAAGTCGTTAGAAGGAAGACGTCACATGCAGTGTCCTGCTGAGCATTTGCAGTATTCCTTGCTTTGACAAATAATGCAACAATGCCGTTAAACCCCTATTTGATGTTTGGAGCATTTATGTCTGCAGATTTAGTGTTGGAGTTCAAAGAATTGAGCATAGTGAATTCTAGTCAGCCAGAAGCTTGTTTCATGAAGAAACACCACTAACACAGCATCGACTCTACTGATAACTTTGCCTGATCGCCAGGTTCGTTTGTGCCTTTTATATATAGTTGTTATAAAATACTAAACACATATAAGACGACAAATATAGAGAACAAATTTTTTAGGCATTTTATATCCCTTAAGGTTAATGTATTAGAAAAATTGATTTTGTTCTTTATTTGTTTATATATATAAAAGAACTACTGCAAGACTTTTCAAAAAATTGCTGCCTTTTTTTTGGAGGAGCATATTGCAGGCTTCCAACACGAGCTACTTGCTTGATTGCAAGTCTCTGGAGGAAGCTACTACAAGGCTTTCGAATAGTTGCTTGTAAGCTGCACGAGCAACTTGTTTAAACTAGTAAATTATTTTAATATACATTCACAATGTAATGTATTTACCTTTTTTATCTTCCATAATTAGTTGTTTTCTTCATTCAATCTTTGGCTCTCTCTGTGGTAAAGTTGTCTATCTTCCCGTCTTTGTATCTGGCCTTAACTTCAATGGCATAATGTATTGAGATAATAAATAATCCATGATGCTAGAAATTGGGGATATACCCAATTCATGATGCTAGAAATTTAGGATAGTCAAGCCCTTATTAGGACAAAGGGAATACCTCTATGACTTTCATTTCTATTGAACTGCTTTTCTCTTGTACTTGCACCTTGAGTTCTGGTTTATTTAGTTTTCTGTAGAACTCGAAGAAATCCTAATCCTTCTTCCCTCTTGATTAGCTTTTCATGAGCTAGACTTGTGATAAAAGAAATAAAGAACATTTAAAGAAAAGAATCAAAGGCTTTTTAAAAAAATTTGGTAACAACAAGCAATTTGCAAATCTATGTCAGATAACTAAGAGTTCCTAATCTTTGTATAAAGTTTTGAACTGGAGTGTTACTTTTGTTTGCATTTTTTCCCCCTGATATTTATGGTTCTTCCTCCACAATTGTTGGTTTTTTATTGCTTACTAGAGAATGGAGATGACCATCTCATTGTTCTAATTCATGTTAGGCAACACTGCTCTCTGACATCAAGCATTTCCTCCTGAAACAATCAGAAAAGAGATCAAAGCTTATTAGGATGGAGAACGTTAACATCGATGCCAATGCTCCAACTCCTCAACATGTATTCAAATAACTGAAGAGGAACCTGTGGGGTTTTAGGATGATGCTGAGAAGCTAATTCATTTACTGACTAAAGAAACAGAGGATTTGGATAGTATATCTATTGCTGGCATGCCTGGTCTAGGGAAGGCAACTTTGGTCACAAAGATATTCAAAGATCCTTCTATTGTTTTGTCGCTTTGACACTCGAGCATGGTGTACTGTCTCACAAACATATAATCCGAGAGAGCTATTAATTGACATCTTTGGGCAAGTCACAGCTCACAGGTATAGCTGATATGTTGCGCAAATGTTTGATAGGCAAAGGATGTCTCATTTGTTGGATGATATATGGGAAGTCGAGGCATGGGGTTAGTTAATATTATGTTTTCCAGTTGGTGGAAATGGAAGCAGAATTATCGACTTAAACAAGTAGCAGAGGAACTCATGCGACATGATGATCCATAGTCTTGGATTCGTTTGAAAATGTTGCGGAAGTAACTGAAAAGGAAACTTTGCCCCCTGAACTCCGGGTGCTGGAATACAAGTTCATTTGAAGATATCGTGGCTTTGTCACTGTAGTGCTGAAAAAATTTCCCCAAGGAAAACATGTATTAAGCGAGGTATTGATCCCTAATCGTTTTTGGTTGAGTGTATTAATAAAAATAATGCACTCATTAACTCTGTATATTAGTAATATCTTATTTGGTACATTTTTTCATGCTATGTATAACTAATGTTTGATCTATTGTGTTTTAAAGCGTGTATTACTACTAATACCATGAGTTTCTAGCTATAAGTAATGCAAGAATTTTAATGTATGCATTAGCATGGTTAAATATTTCATTGCTCAGTTCCATGATAATTGTGAAGGGTATGAATTGTATTTATGCAGTGCATGTTATTTTTAATACATCAAATCAAACAATTCAGAAGAAATAATCTATATATGATTAATTTAAGCATTATTAATACATTCTATTTAACATTATTCTTATACCTTTACCCTTTTAACCTTCCTCCCCCCCACACCCACCCCACCACCTCTTTTTTGGAATCTTTTCCCACAGGAATCTTTATTTGCTCAGTGCATCAGTGCCCACTTCTTTCACACTCACTCCATCAAGATTTGCCATTGATGGATTTCAAGCTCCTCTCTTTTCTCATCTTCCACTACTTCATAATCAATTCATCAACAATCTATGCATCTCTTCCATTCCCTAAAGAATCTCTCCCCACTAAGTCCGGCTACCTCACCGTCAATGACACAACCAGCTCCGCCATTTTCTACACATTCTACGAAGCTCAAAATCTCACCACACCTCTTTCTCAAACCCCACTTCTCATTTGGCTTCAAGGTGGACCTGGATGCTCCTCTATGCTCGGAAACTTCTACGAATTAGGCCCTTGGCGAGTCTCTCCTTCTCACAGGCAAAACGTCGAACATGTAGCACTCAATCCTAATCCTAGATCTTGGAATCGGATTTTTGGGCTGCTTTTCCTCGATAATCCCATTGGTGTTGGATTTAGCATTGCTTCAACACCTGAAGAAATCCCGAGGAACCAAAAAGACGTGGCGAAGCACTTATATATCGCGATCAAGAAGTTTATCGAGCTGAATGAAACATTCAAGGATCGACCTATTTACATCACGGGTGAGAGTTATGCTGGCAAATATGTGCCAGCAATCGGATATCAAGTCTTGAAGAAAAATGTCAGGTTGCCTGTTCGTAGTAGAGTGAATTTGGCTGGAGTTGTCATTGGTAACGGACTAACTGATCCGATTAGCCAAGTGGCTACTCATGCTGCAAATGCGTATTACTTTGGATTGATAAATGACAAGCAAAGGGGACAACTAGAGTTGCTTCAAGAAAAGGCGATTTCATTGGCAAAGAATGGTGATTGGAGTGAAGCAACGAATGCTCGAAGTAAAGTCTTGAACACATTACAAAACATGACTGAAATGCCAACTTTGTATAACATTAGAAGGCACAAGCCATACCAAAACCATCTGGTAGCTGAGTTTTTGAACAATGTTGAGGTGAAAAAGGCGTTAGGAGTGAATGAAACTATTGTTTTCGAGGTGTGTAGTAAGGTGGTGAGGGAAGCATTACACGAAGATTTGATGAAGAGTGTGAAGTATATGGTGGAGTTTCTCGTCAAGAATACTAAAGTTTTGTTGTATGAAGGTCAGTTAGATTTGAGAGTTGGCTTAGTGTCAACCGAGGCGTGGGTGAAGAGAATGAAGTGGGAAGGAATCAACAAGTTCTTGGAAGCAGATAGGAAAGTTTGGAGAGTTAACGACGAGCTAGCAGGGTATGTGCAGAAATGGAGGAACTTAAGCCATGTTGTGGTATTGGATGCTGGGCATTTGGTTCCACATGATCAACCATTGAATTCTCAGGCCATGATTGAAGATTGGGTTCTTGAAAAGGGAATTTTTGCTAATGATCAAATTGAAAACTTGTCCACCAATTTGTTTGATGTACTTTAGGACTATGTTGCTCAGATTCTTCAAAAATATCACTGGGTGCTTGTTTGATCCTCCAAAAGTAGTGTATTTTTAGAAAATCCGACACGGGTGCAGCTGCATTTTTGGAGAGTCTGAGCAACATAGATTTAGGATGTAGCAAGGTACTTGTTTTAACTTTGTAAGAGATCATAGTATATGTTGCTATGTTCCTCCTTCAATGAGTTGTTTAAAGCTCCTTTAAGGTGTTTTTTTTATTGGTTTGTGATTTCATTAATCCTCTATTTTATTCTCATGAGTCTATTGAAAACAATTTTTCTACCTCTAAGATAGTGGTAAAGTCTGTGTACACTCTATCATCTCCAAATTACACTTTATATGACTACACTGAGTATATTGTTGTTTATTTTATTCTCATGATCATAGCTAATTAGCTTCTTTGATTCAAGTCCTAGATATTCTTGCTTAATGTAATTATAATTACAAAATCTTGCTTATTGTTATTACAGTTACATTCTTATTTATATTTTGACTAGAAATATTAAGAGAAAAATCCTAACTAATAGGAGTACTACTGTCATATGGATCTTGTTGTTAGACTAATTTTTTTAATAACAAATGCAAACTTGTTTTTAAAATTTAAGTTAGTTAATGTTCACCAAATGAGATGGGCAGAGAAGAGAGTCAGAGAAAAAATATACTACGTATTATTAAGCAAAAATATGTCCTTTCACGCGCTTTGAATACGTTTAACTTCATACACCAATTTTTCTAATAAGGTTAGTTTGTTAATATTAAATGCGAACTTGTTTTTTTTTAAAAAAAAATCAAAGTCAAACCCAAATATTCACTAAATGAGATCTGAAAGAAGAGGGGCAGAAAAAAAATATATTAATAAAAAATAAGTCAATTCAAATAGGCTCTATTTGAAGTTGTGATTTTTAAAACTTCAAATTGTATTTGAACATGCATTCTTTTGATGTTCCGGGGGTGAAAGGTCCAATTTTTAAAACTTTAAATTATTATCAAAATCTAATCCAAAATATATGATCAAACAGATATTTAGAGACAAATTTACAAAATCTAATACAAAAATCTATCTCTAAACACTAGCAAAATACCACTTTGTCAAACTTGATCCATATATCAATGCCCACCCACCCAATAATCTGTGACCCGACCCATATCATTGACCCAAAAAACAGAGAAGATATTTAAGTAATTAGAGATAACAACCGGTAAATCTGTTGCACGGCTGCTCCACTTTGAGCCACTCAACTCTCAATTTCTCAAATAACTCAATATTTCTTTTCTCATTCATAGGAAACAAAGTTTTAGCTCACTCTAAACTTAACAATGGCTTCCACAACGTATGTTGGTGGCCTTTTGTGCAAAACTGTAGTTTCTATCTCTTCTTGTCCTTTGATGCAACCCAGAATCAGACCAGGTCAGTAATACGCGGAATCAGGATTTGAAGTTTATTGTTCTCAACTTACCACATAGCTCGTTTTAGTTATTGAATTTGCAATTAACTATTTATATGTATTTAATAAATTACTTTAATGCAAATTAGGATCTAAACAAGAGTTATTGGGTTCATCCTAACTCGTACCTGATACTGTAGTTCTGTCCCTGAGTGAATATCTATGTAACATGTAGTTGTTACATATTGCCTTTTTCTATTTAGTTTCATATACGGTTTCTGTTCTAATTTATGTAACACGGTTAAAAAAAAATACTGTAATACTTTTGAAATTTGTGGTCTACAAACCTTACATATTCGTGTTATTATAAGAAAATTTTAAAGTTAAATTATTTTTAATTATACAATGATATTCGTTTTGTGATGGTCAAAAAAGGAAGTAGGTGCATAAATTAGGACGGAGGGAGTATGTAACAAATGTTACTCAATCTCAAACTAGTTGAGATCGACTATATAAATTCTGCTATGTTTAAAAGATTCTATGTTTGTGTTGGTTGTGAACTTACCAAAATCCGACTTCTTAATAAAGGCTAATTGATCAAAATAAAGTTTGGTTAGTGTTGCTTTACTCTGAATTGCTTTATATGTAGAAAAGCCTTACAATGTCTCATTTTGCGATCTTGTAGAATCAGTAGCTATTGTTGTAGGACTAAGAGACAATTTATATTCTTGATCCAAGATTGCTCCTTTCCGTTCTCGAAGAGAATGGTTTAGTGGAAAAGAAGGTTTCGGATTAAGTTAACATCTTTGCGATGAAGAATGGGAGGAGAGATTCTTTAAATCTTCCAAATTCAGTGTGTCGTATTTGTTATGTTTCATCATATGAAATTGGAGAAGGTTCCAAATAGGTTGGTGAATTCGTCCATTTAAACTTTTAGTTGTAGGTTGGTGATCATATACCTATAAAGAGTGTACATCAGAATTTAATCAATGCAAAAGAGTTTATCTTAAGAATGTGAGTGTTTCCAACAAATTCACGCTAAACAAATTCCTTATCATGCTTCTTGCATTTGGTAGATGTTAACTAGTGTTGGAAATCTTATAAAGTTATGGAGGAACTTTTCGTGTTCAACTTTGAAATTCAAGTTTCAATTAGTTGATTAAGAAATCGTCTGTTATACGTTTGTCTGACTTGCAGAAATAACTTACTCCCAGAGACATCTCAGAGTTGGAACTTCCTCTCTCCTGAGGAATGTATCCCGCAACATGGGCATGAAGAAAGTTCCACGTATGATCACCAGAGCTAGCTCAGAACCGAGTGGCAGTAGCGATGGAGCTCTTGGCCAGGAAAAGGCACGTTTTGTGTTTGCATTCTCGTTAACGAATTATTCATATGATTTTGGTTTTTTGATTCTCGCATCATCAATTTGGAGAAACTTCACTCCGTTTTCCTTATTACTCCTTTAGTGATGAAGAATCTCCTTTGAATTATCATTTAGAGCTAGAGCAAGTTCTTCAGCTCAGAGAGGAGTTGTTGCTTATTATATTGTTATGAAAAAAGAACTACATGTTCGAGCTGTTATTTGTCTTGGAGTGTGGAGGTTTTGTTTATGTTGAATCCAAATACATCTTTTTCAATGTTGTGATTATGGTTTTGAGTTTTGAGACTGTTGTTAACTGCTGTTTAGAAGTATGTCCTCTTTCGTGCTTGGTCATTTCAATTATTTGATGCTGATGCAGACACCATTTGGATATACGAGAAAGGATGTTCTATTGATCGGAGTTGGAGTTACACTTCTAGGGGTTGGCTTAAAGAGTGGATTGGAGGTACTTCGATCTATGTTTTCCTTATGTTCCTGTTCAATACATGCTTGTCTGTAATAACTTTGGTCCAAATATCTTATGCAGTTCTTGGGATTTGATCCTTTACAAGCTGGAAATGTAGTTCAACTAGTCCTCGTTTTGGGTCTAACAGTTGGATGGATCTCAACATACATCTTCCGGGTTTCAAACAAGGAAATGACATATGCTCAACAACTACGAGACTACGAAAGCAAAGTCATGGAGGTGCAGTATTTTGATTAACATTCAACTAATCTGTCTGTTTCTTTTATCCTTTTTTGTGTTGTGACTACAGTTGAATGATTTTTTATAGTATTTTCGGAAGGGGGTCAATTTAAGAGTTCATAGTAGAGGGACATTTACCTGAACTACCCCTATAAAATGTCGCATTTCAACATTCCACAAAATTTATTCATTCTAGAACTCTTGCTAATTCTTCAGCTGCTAATGAACGTCCTCAATCATATTGTATCGTGTTAAGGAAAAACAGAACTGCATTTTCTGATGCTAGAATTCTATTGATAGTCATAAGCAGAAGCTTGCCTTATAGTTTTCGTGCAAAGCTGGGATTGCTTCTCTAGCTTAAGATAGTATTTCCGGGGCTTAAAATTGTGTCTCCAACCTCTTTTATGCATATTGAATAATTTGAAATCAATCTTACCTGAGAGTTCGGTCATCTCAGAGATTATTTTCATCACTCTGATAAATCATCACAAGATTTTTCTGTAACTGTTCAACGGGTTGAGCCTTAACTTTTCCCAACTTGCAGAAACGGTTAGAGAGCTTAACAGAAGCAGAATTACAAGTATTGCTTGAGCAGGTTGAAGAAGAGAAGACCCGCCTGACTAGTAGTGAAGAGGTCAAATAGATATTGTTTTCCTTATGCCTACGTACCGTTGAACCTTGTTATCCATGGATTATGGTCTAGACCATACTGAAGTCTGTACAATAGTCAATATATGTTTGCCTAGCATCCGATGATCACATCAAACTTGATAAAACAATTCTGGAATGAAAAAGGTTCCACTAGGTGGGACTGGGGAGTTCATGTTCTGTAAATTGTTTAGGATTATATAGAAAATAGATGATATACGAACTATTATGTATCGCTTGTGCATTCATTTTTTCCATTACTATTCAAGCAAGAACATAAATGTGATAAAACAATGTATTGCCTGTGTATTGATTGTTATCTTTTCTATTCAAGCAAAGAATGGAAGTGTAATGAAGCCACTATTTTGGAGATCATTTTGTATTTCCACCTTAGCCATATTAGTTCTTAGATGCATACTGATAATAAAAATGAATCTTGAGTTCGAACTAAACCTCAAAAGATAGCTCATCTGGTGAGGATTGTCAGAGACCATAACCTCAGCCCATGTGGGAGACTCAACACTTAACACTTCCTTCCCTCGTGAGTTGAGGACTGGACACCTGGTGCATGGACAATATAACATGGGGGCTAACATAGGGCTAACAAGAATATAGATGTTTAGACTCTGATACCATGTGAAGAAAATGGTCTTCGAGTTTAACTCAACCTCAAAAGTTAGTTCACAAGATGAAAGATTGCTAAAGGTCATATAAGGAGACCACAAATCATTCGATCAACTAATGTGGGAGACTAACACATTGTTGTACTTACACTAGAAGCCTTAAACATTCTATACAACTAAGAAGTTTTTGGAATAATACTCCATTTACAGCTATGTGCATATTGAAAGTGTGGATTTCCCTAAAAACTCATGGATGATTGATTTAGAAGGTTTCTGGTGAAACGTGGAAACTACAACAACATACTCAGTGCAATCACACAAAGTAGCATCTGGCTGATGAAACGCGGATAAGGAAAAAAATTGAAATTCATCTCACATAATCATGAAACACTTGGAAAAGAATCTCAAAAAGTTGAAATCATTAGTGAAACAAATGTGTGTACACTTAAAAATACTTTATACTTTCCTCTCTATGTACAGAACTTGATCCCTTTCGAATTTTTTGTCTGGTATATTCATGAATCATCGCTAGAATCAGAAGAAGAACTGCTCTTGGAAATGTCTGATAAGAAATTAGCAGGCAATTTTGGGAATCTGACAGCCCTACTATTTTCCATTCCTGGTGATGATGATCCTCCAACAGCTACAAGGGGTTTCTTCTTCTGCATGTTTCTTGTAATCTCTACACAAACTTTATCAACCATTTCTAGAAAATCTTTAACTATGGTGAATAGTTGAAGTGGTTGCCATCCTTTATCATCTGAAGCTCCTGCTTGATAATAATCTGTTGTTTTCTTTACGAGTTCCATTACTCTATCTTGTTCTTCTCTCACTGTTTTCATTTCTTTTTCAGCAGCATCCAGGAATTTTTTCATCTCTTTTCCGAATAGTCCTTTAACATTGTCGCGTTGTGCCAAATGTGTCCTGATTTCAGATATCTGAGCTGTTAGCATCGAGCACGTCTTGGACAGCAAGTCGTAATCTATTGCAGCTGCTTTCTTTACATTACTAAATGCAGAACTTAGGCCACCCACAATTGGTAAGCCAAGCATCATATACTCCTTCTCTGTCTCATCATTTTCTGTAGTGTTCTTTGATGTTGGAATGGCGCTGCTCGCAGTAGTCTGGCTATTGCTACGCC
This sequence comes from Solanum piurae, assembly GCA_029582685.1. Taxonomy (NCBI): domain Eukaryota; kingdom Viridiplantae; phylum Streptophyta; class Magnoliopsida; order Solanales; family Solanaceae; genus Solanum; species Solanum piurae. The sequence goes on along the minus strand of JAJOOO010017085.1, from coordinate 8,680 downwards.
TCATACTTTGATTACGATTGAGAACGCAACGTTTTCCTTCTGCTCTGACTACTTCTTGCACAACAAAGTGAAGTAATGTGGTTTTACCATCCATACTTTTCACATCAGAGAGTTTTCTGAGAGCAGTAAGTTTAAATGCTTGTGCATTTCCTCTTGAAGTTCCGGCATTCATTCTATTCCCTGCTTTCAAAATGGCTTCAAGAAGTTTCAAGAACAATCTTTGAGCTTTAAGCTCCTTGCAAGACAATTCAAGTGTTTGTAAGTACTCTTTATGATGCTGAATTTCTGTCCCATAATTTGGTCTAAAAAGCATGGCGTTGAAACGAGTAAAGGCGGATGGAACAGCTTTGAGTATATGAAAGAGGAAAGATTCAGCATCAGCTAATCTGGTGGGATCTCCTTCAAATGCAAGAACTTCTGTTTCCTCTTCTTTTGTTGGGGCTATTCTGCAGAGTTTCTCAAGAGTATCAACACTTAAACCTTGTCCATCGACAAGTGCATCGATAATCTCTTTACGAGTAACACCAAGAGACCTGAGTACAATTGCAATGTTTTGTGACTTCCTGGTTTCAAGAATGAATATCTGAGAAGGTGGACCTGATATATCTGCTCTTGGACTCAAAGCTCTACTTTCTGTTCCTGAGGGCTTTTTATTTGTAGCAACACATCCAAATAGTGCCTCCATAAGATCTCCATCAAACCTACATGAAAGGTAAACAATGATTGAGTACAAATTATACACATGGAACACAAAAAGGAGAGATGAAAAGATGTTTACTTGAACGATCCACGATCGAGTTTGTCCCAGACCATTGAATGCTCAACATTAGCATTCAATTTATCCCAATGCAATGGCTTTAGTTTCACTTTATCATTTCCACTTCCTGAAGCCCCTGAACTTGATGATGAAGGTAATCCACTAGGATGAGTAGGTGGTGGAGGGGCTTTCTTTAGTCCTGGTGGCGGTGGTGGTGGTGGACCAGGCGCCTTTGGAATCGCTGATACAGACAATGGCGGTGCTGGTGGTGGTGGTGGTGGAGGAGCTCGTGATTCAAGTTGACTTGATGATTCTTGTTTCTCCATAGGCTTAAAAACAATCCCATCATCAGGACTTGGTTGTTTATTTTCCAAATCAAGCCAAGAAGGGCTTTGAGAAGTTGATGATTTGCCTCTAAGCAGAGGCAATTCTTGAATTGGATGATCTGATTTCTTCCGTCCACCGACGCCTCGACTGATCATCCTCTTCTCTTCTTCTTCATCTCTTAATGCATTAACAAACACCTTCTTCTTCTTGAAACTCTCTTTCCTCTGTTCACCACTCTCCAATTTCCTCCAATAAAGCACATCCAATCCATTTTCATCAACAATCACCCCTTTTAAATTCCCTTCAAATTTCAAGAATTGATCTTGAACAACCCCAGGGGTAGCACTAGCACCAGCACCAGCACCACTAGTACCACCACCCTGTGGATTACCAATCGCGCTACCTTCTTGTTGCTTTCTCCTACGCCTCGAGTACCTAACAAGGAAAAAGAATAAAAGGGCAGATAACACAACAGTACTAGCAGCAGTCACACCAATAGCTGTTCCAACAGCCTTGTTTGATGATTTATCTGGTGTTGACACGGAAGGCGGTGGCGCAGGCGTATCAGTGGGATCCGGTGGAAGTAGCGGAGGAGGAGATGATGATGACGGTGGTGATCGTTGAACGGGTGTAATAGGAGGAGGGAGAAGATTAGGCAAAGGAAAAGGAAAGAAAGTTTCAACATTTTGTGATTGAGATGAAACATTTGTAACAATTGAAAGAATGTAAAAAATGAAGAGATAAAGAATCATAGAGAGGCAAAAATTGATAGCCATATTGTAAAGAGAGTTTTTTGAAATTGAGAAGAAGAATATTGGTTTATGTTGAGCATTGTTGTTGAAAACTCTTCTCTCTTTCTTGGATTTGGTATATGGTTTTCTTGCTGACACTTTCAAAAGGGGAGTAGTTATTTTTTCCCGGTATTTTACAAGAGAAATATTGTTGCAAATGACCAAAATACCCCTTACCTAAACCGAAAATTATATTTTATATAAGCTGACATATGTTGCAGAGGCGGAGTCAAGATTTCAATTTTATAGGTTCTGGCTTTTTCTTTTTGACCATGGTGTCGGGGCTAACTTTCGCGCATCTTGACTAGTTCCGCGGGATACCTGTCACCTCCCACTAGTAACTGGTACTAGATAACTCTGTGGTTCTGAAATTTAGGATGATAATTTTAAGTGTTGATTACTGTGTTTGGAATTTAATATGTGTACATATTTAGTAAATTTCTTAACCTGAGTATATTGGTTGAGCAAAAGTTATTGAATTTGGTCAAATTTTGTATCTAGATTTCTACCTACGCCCTAGGCGATTGATGGGAGCGAGGTCATTTGAATCCTTTATTTTCACATGTCTTGAACATATATGTGAAAAACCTTGGATACTACTCTATCGGTTCATTTTTGCTTGTTCAGCTTGGATTTTACACATGCTTTAGGGATTGTTTGTTTGATATATCAAAATTAAGTTTGGAATTAAATTTAAGAAATAATAATTGATATGGATGTTAACCATAATATTTATATTAATTAATGTTTAATCTCATATCTTAAAAAATAATTTGAAAAATAAATAATTAATGTTAAGAGTAAAATGTGAGGGAAAAAATATGTTTTTCTCTTAATATATTTCAAGTGATAAGTAAAAGTATGAATACATTTATAATACAATGAACAAATAAAAATAAATGAAATTTTAAATTTATAATCTCGACGAATTCAAAATGTTAAATTCATTAATTTTAAATCATGAATGTAATATTTGTGTACTATACAGGACATATAGTTGTGAAAGTAGCTCAGTTCGTTTACTTTTTCTAGAAGTAATTGGCCAAAACGTTGAAAAAGTCTTCACATTTGCTGGCTTTTCCCTTTTATTTTGACCATATTTTTAACACTAGGGTTATGCCTATGCAATTATTATTTTATTCTTATATATTTATATTTTCAACAATTAATTATTAATGACATCTCATATAGTAATAAAAAGTCAGAAGGAGGACTCTATCAACATAAATTAACGTACCAACAAATTTGAAAAATATAGTTTATGATACGTACTTTTACGTAACAGTAATATTTTACAAAAATAAAATAAAAAATAGAACTTTTTTTTTGGTTTTCTATTTGGGTTTAGTATTTATATTGGAGCCCGATTAAATTCAAATTCGCTTCGAAAAGTTTTACACTGGGGTAAAGTGCTCGGAAACTCAACCAGAGACTTACGATTAAAGATGAAGGAGTATTTACCACTCCACTACAATCGCAGTTGGTAGAACTTTTCTTATGATAGAAGGAGGTTGGAAACAAACAAATAACTAGTGGATTAATTTAATCATTAATTTAAGTTGGCTTTTAAAAGATTATTATAGTGAATAGAATTGAACTGGCAAGATAATTATTTCTTTAATTGTGTGTGGCCAAACAAGGACTCAGTTGACACATCATAGGAAAGTTGTTCACCAAAACATAATTTTTGTTATCTAGAAAGATCTAAGCAAATACATCTATACTTAATCCTTTATAGAAAAGTAGTTGAAAAGAGACAACTAATCTTTATCTAATCATAACCATATTTTAATAATTTTTATTCGATATCTAATACTATTGGTATTTCGATTAATTTGAACTTGCATCACGCATCATTCATTGATGAAAAACTACTCATCAAGATCTTTTATCATTTTCAGAATTTGAATTTGAGGACCTTTGATTAAGAACAGATAAATTCTATCTATCCTATCATAATTTTTATGTCTTTGATTGAATTTTTTTTAAAGTCAATGAAAACACCTGCTAAACTTTTACACTTGTTGGATTGTAGTGCATGTGAGCTTTTCAAGAGAAGTTGGCTTTATTCAATAGTCAAAGATTGTGTTGATTTCATCAAATTGGTGCATAGTAGTCATTTATAGTAGCTCAGAAATTTAATGTGTTTGCTTGAATCTTAGGACCGTTACTTGTGACTCGTGTAGGTGGAAAATCAATGAGCAAAAAACAAAAAAAAGGCAACTCATATGTGAGAATAACTATTATTTTTCTTTCATGTTCGATTATACTGCGTACTGACTAGAATTAAAAATCTTTGATTAAGAATGAAGTACTCTTACGATTCTATCATTGCACCACACAATTCATGTTGGTTCTAAGATCACATATTAGTTGTTCACTTTCTCTTTATACACTCCTTAAAAATCATAAAAAAGAAGAAGATAATTTTACTTATTTGCATGTTAAGAAACTTTTTTAGAACTTTACAAACTTATTTAGTTGTAAGAGTATAATAGGAAAAAAAGTTATTTATTCTATCTTAGTTTTAATTTGTAAAATTGACAAGTAATTTGAGACAATTATTAATGACGTAGACAATTAATATGAGACGAGGAATGTATAGTAATTTTTTTAGTCTTATCGGATGTTTGATATCTATTTTTAAGGTACCAATTAATTCAAATTTTGTATAGCATAAATTCTATTAAATGGGGAAATATTCTCTACTAGATGGCTTTTTTAAAAAAAAATAATCCAAATTCTCTTTTACATTAGTTTACAATAGAATAGGGATTAGGAAAGATTCAACTATATGTACTTATTGATTATGATGTATTAACCGCTTAATTGTTTTTTTTAGAAACATTAAGAAAAAACGAGTGAATTCTCTAACAATTGAATATAATTTGAGCAATTTGTCTGAAAGGACATTTGACTATACTTTAGTTGGTCGTCACTTTAATCCGTATAATTAAAATGTACGATTATCTCTAAATACAATTATAAGATAAATTAGTAGCACATTCAAATTATCAAATTTTGTATATGTAGAAAATAAGTATAAATAAAGTTATATTAACATTTCGAAATTTACTCCCTTAAACTGAAAATCAACATTTAAATTTTGAATCTATTACTAAAATAATTGGAATTAAGAGACGGATCTACCCCTAAAGTAGGAGGGTTATACGTGCCCCGAAACCCTCAAAATATATATATATGTATATATATCGTAAATATGAGGTATATATTTTAATTGACATCATTAATCAAAAAGGTCAGATAACTACATTATTTATTGATACATAATGCACAAATAATTCTCAAATTCTGAATCCGCACAAAATAATTTTCCCAACATTTTTGTTGCTTTAGATTAATAGTGCCTCTATTAATCTCAAATTCTAAATCCGCCTCCAAATGTACCACGTTCAATTCATGGTGTGTAAACCTATATTCTTGAATTTTTCTTATTGTTTGACGACTTCAATGTCCACAATGAAAATTGTTAGGTGAATTTGATGCCATGCACGGACTACGTTAATGTGATAGCAGCCTTTTAATTACTTTAGGTATTTTGTTTCTATAGATGACATTTTAGAGTACTACACTAAAAACTTTGTTTTGAAGTTTATACTATAAAGTAATTAGGATTAGGTAACTCCAAGTGACCCATTCTTGGATGAATCAAATTTGTAGATGAATAATCATCGGATAGAGTAGCGAAGTCAGAATTTTCACTAAAAAATTTAAAATATGAAAAAGTAAATATACAAAAAAAAATGATGATTCAATATCTACATATATACATACAATTTTTTTTATGATATATATGATTTTTCATTTCTTTACCCTACATGACTCTGTCCCACTCAAACATGATTTAATTTTAGTTGAGGTTTAGAACACATGATCTTGAAAAACCTTCGCAACCCTTTAACCACTGTCCTAAATCTTCAGTTATCAAATATCAAGAGGTATCAACATATATATATATATATATATATATATATATATATATATTTATTTTTTTAAAATAAAAATAAATAAAATTTAACTTATCTATACAATGTAATATTTTAGTAAAGGGGTATCGCTTGACACCCCTCGAGCAAGGTTACCTCCGCCCCTACATGAAGTGCATAGGAACATACTTATGCTCAAGTTTAGTCAAATACATAAAATCATCTAGTACATAGCATAATCATAATATCATGAAAACATATAATTAACTAATTAAGCATTATATCAAAATAATTACCACCAAGCATACGATCGCCTCCTTCTATATCAAGCTATTAAACACATTTTTATATTTTGTTATATATACAACTTTACAAATTATAAAAAAATTCAAAAATAAGTAATTCGAATTTTAAAATCTCTACTTGCCTCAATCCGAGCCGAGCTTCGTCAACTCATCACTTCAAATTGTACCTTTTAATGGTTGAATAACAAATAAGAGTTGTAGATCATATTAATCAATAAAAGCAAAAATAGAAAAGAATAATTGAAATCCATAATTGTGGATTTCAACTACTCATCCAAGAGCATTTGACTTTAGAATACTTTTTCTTTTTATATGAACGGCGTAAAACTTATTTTCTTTGCCCAAAAAACATAATCTATTTAGACAGTTGCTAATGATAATAATTATGTTAATACTTTCAAAAAAAATCTCTATAGATGATTAATAAGAAGCTTCCTTTTTCAGTAGATGAAATCAGGATGAAATGAATTCGTAAGGCAAGATAAATATCTTCAACAATAAAATTATGTAATATAGTCCATGTCGTAATTTTGGTTTGGCTACAGAAAAAAATGAAATGAGAAAACAGACGATTAATAATAATAATATATTTAGTGTAATTTCACAAGTGAAATTGAGGAAAATGATTTGTAGGTGAATTTTGTCCCTACATAGAAGATAGACAAATTATTTTAAAAAACAAGTTGTTGACTTCGTATAGACAAATGTATTATATGCTAAAATATGGTTTAAAAGTCCAGTTGACATTGACCAACACTGCACGTTTGTCCAAAAAAAAGACAAAAAAGAAGTCTCATAATTTGTAGTTTTGGAAGAATCACACTTTTGGGCATAGTTGTATGGTTCTAATTAATTTGTATCATTACTTGATCAATATATAACATGTCCAAACATGACAAGAATTTGTCACATACTCAACATATTTTAATAATTTTAGTACTAACAAAAGTTTTAGAAGACTTTGTTATACATGTACATGTATCTAGTGTGATTTACATACGTATTTGAGATACATTGACTCTCTTGCTCATCTCCCTCCTATCTCACTAGCCTCTCTCCTCTCTTCCTCTCTTGTTCGCCTCTTTACCTATGTATTTGTATTTCAGAGTGAATCTGATGGCAAAAATACATGTATCTAGGTATATTTGACTTGAAATCTGGTATAAAAAACATTAATTAGTGAAACAATATATACTTATTTCAAACTGTATATTGAAAGAATTAGTAAATATGATAGAAATATTTGTGTAATTAGACAGTTTTTCCTATATAATTTGTACAAGGTCCACAAGAATAAATGAGTAGTTTTGGATCCATGGACTTCAATTTTGAATCATTCTTTCTTTATAGTTGAGTACCACTTTTTGAGTGCATTTTGGGCTAGTTTGATGCAAGTGTTTAAAAGCCCAAAAAAGAAGTCCATTTATGGTCCAATGATGAAAATGCTCCATTGCAAACACCAAGCTTCAAGTGTGTTATTGTATTGGATAGAAATTATAATACACTTAATATAGACCAATTTAAGGATCTTAATAATCTTAACTAACGAAAATGATTTATTTGAACAAAAATCTTAGTCTTTTGACTTACAAATTAATTGTAGAAGGGTTCCGAGTGTAATTTTGATGAAAAAGAAAGTTATTTCTCACCGTCTATGTCGATAAATTACTGGAAATTATCTGTTTCCGACTATCTTATTAACTTTAGGCATAATATATAAATGTATTTTTAACTTAGCTTCAGCTAATATTTATGTTCTCAAACTTTGAGTATGTACAAGTATGCACTTTAACTTGTATAAAATGGAACAAGTAAACACATGCATCTACGTGACATAATTTATACAAATCAGTTCGCACGTATCTCACGCGAATTGCCATATTTTTTTGTTTTTGTTTTGTAAAGGTGTTATAAAAATGATTTGTTTTTGTTATGCGTGATAATTGTTTAAAAATATCTATACATAAAATATAATTAGAACTCCTAAATTGTCATATAGGTAAAAATTGGTAATTATTATTCTCATAATATAAAGGGTCATTCTCCAAATGGATGGAGCAAATCTTTAGGTTGTTTGAATTAAAGATTTGGAGTGATGAGTAATAATCATTTCATTAAGATAAGAGAATGACATCTTACGTTAAGTATTTTCACTACATCACATATATAAAATTAATTATTCTAATTGATTTTGTCTCATATCTTCTTATGATCTTGGCCAGCTAGGAAAGCTATATATATCAATGAGTTGTCTTCTTTCTTTCGATTTTTCATCGGGTGTTCAGAGTTTGTATTAGAGTCCCGTTTAAATTTAAATCGCGCATAATAGGACCTATTCGAGGATAGCACTCTCAACATAATTTTTCTACACTTAAAACTCAAACTCAACACATATAATTAAAAATGAAACAGTTTCACGCACCGCAACCCAATTTGATATATCAATGAGTCGTCCAATGCTAGTTTTGGAGTTTGGACAGCAAGGCACAAATTTGGCACTTAATCAATTATTGTTATTATTATTATTATTATTATTATTATTATTATTATTAT
>JAJOOO010017084.1:0-48180 GCA_029582685.1 Solanum piurae | reverse complement strand
GCATGATGAAATAATAAAAAACTATGAAACTTTAATCCTATATATACTTAAAGGTATAGAGATAATTGAATTAAGAAGAATCATATGGGAAAAAATATATGATGACTACGAATCAGAACATATACTAAATCAAGAATGATATGAAATAGATCTACATGACCTATATGCAGATTTAGAAAATTGGAATTCAGAATAAAATGAATTACGAATATTTACATTATTGGATAGAAGCTATAGAAGATATAAAATTATTAGAACAATTAATGGAAAACAAATTATATGAATATCTAAGAACCCAAGATATGCTATATCTAGATTACATCACAAATAATATTAAAGAAATCTTGAGATTAAAACTCTTAGCACAAAAATATTACAATAAAAGCTTTAGTAAATAAGATGAATTCCGCACCCCCGAAAGGTGGTATCAAACTTTCTAGGAGTCTAAATCACATAAGTAACATTGATAAATAAAGTTTTTCTTTTTCTTGAGCATGAAAAACAAATAGTGAAAATTTTCTAAATTTTGGAAAAAGTTATTCAGAAGCATACATCTACATCACAAGAGAAAATGTTAACAAAAACAAATGAATTTAGACTATATTATGTAACTTCATATATTGGAACATTACATACTAATGTGTGTGTATATTAAGGAAAAACTAATTATTATATCATTAAAATTAAATTATTTTACTCAAGTACTCGAGGTTATGGAATATACTCTCTTAGGATAGAACAACTTATTTCCTCAGAATAGTGGTACCTCATATTCTGCTAAACTTCGAACTCACTCAACGACAATAAATTACACAAAAAAAATGAAAATGCAAGAAGAAAAAGAGTAGAAGATAAACAAAAATTGTGGTTGGAAAATGAGAGGAAGTCCCTCTATTTATAGTAACAAAGGGTAGTATGAACAAATTATTTTTGTGTCTTATTTGAAAATTATGATATTTCCGAGAAGTCAGAACACTTTGAAAAATTCACAACTTAATGAAAAAGTCACAACTTATTGGAAAAGTCACAACTCTTTGGAAAAGTCGCAACTTATTGTAAAGTCATAACTTACTGAAAGAGTCATTACTCTTTGGAAAAGTCACAACTCATTGAAAAATTACAACCCTTTGAAAAAAGTCACAACTTATCAGAAAATTCACAACTCATCAAAAAAGTCACAACCTAAGTTAGGAATATTATAGTAATTTAATATTCAAGTTAGTTCATGCTTTTATGGTAATGTAGATATAGATTCAGACTTCGAATGGGTATTCCCCATCATTTCAGTTTATCTTATGATTTAGATTCCGCACAGTTCTTTCCTAATTAAGTTTATTTATTATGCTATGATATGCCAACATGGTTAGTTTGGGGTCACTCGTGATCCTAGGTCCCATGTCCGAGTCCTGGAGGGTATCTTCTGGGCATGACAACCGATCAAGCAACTTGAGCAGCAATTTAGTTAGTTGTCCACTTCTATGAGCCCACGTCAGCCTGACACACTTCCTAGCAACACCATCTAGAATCCAAAGAATGATGGGCATTATATGGCAGTCACTACTCGAGAAGGTAAACAGACCATTGATCCTCCTATGTCGTGTGAGGTTGAAATTGTGGTAGAAAAAGATGCAGATGAGATTGAGATTACTAGAGAGTCGAAAAATGTTGTAGCGAAGGAAGCAGAGGTGACCCCAAAAGTTGTTCCCATGCCTAGACCTCCACCTCCATTTCCACAGAGATTGGTGAAGAAGACCAAAGAAGGAAAATATCGCAGGTTCATAACTATGTTGAAACAACTTTCCATCAATGTTTTGTTGATAGAAGCTTTGGATCAAATGCCTGGGTATGCGAAATTTATAAAAGATTTGGTGAACAAGAAGAGAGCCATTAGTTTTGAGAATGATGAGAGGTTGCAATATTGCAGTGCTATTGCTACTAGGTCACTTGTCCAAAAGAAAGAGGATCCTGGAGCTTTCACTATTCCTTGAACCATAGGGATTTTGCACTTTGCAAAATCTTTGTCTGATTTGGGTGCAAGCATCAACTTGATGTCGTCGTTAATTTATAAGAACCCGGGTTTAGGGCTCCAAACATGACGGTGATGCGTCTTTTCATGGCCGATAGAACTGTGAAGAAGCCCATTGGTGTCCTCCACGATGTCCTTGTGAAGGTGGAGTCATTCATTTTTCCGACGGATTTTGTGATACTTGATTGTGAGGTTGATTTTAAAGTTTCCATCATCTTAGGGAGACCATTCCTTGCTACTGGGCATGCCTTAGTCGATATGCAGAGAGGGCAGATGAATTTCCAACTGAATAATGAGGAAGTAACTTGTCATGACCCAGGGGTACCCCCTAGATGCGACACGGCGTATAACACTCCGAAAAGTCTCATACAAGCCTCATAGCCTGTCATCACATAAGATAATATAAATAGTACGCAATTTAAAACTCTTTTAATCCATACAGTCGAAAAAGTCATTTAAAATAGTGGAAGTCTACTAGTCTCACATGGCAATCTAAAAACAATCTTCGAATCGAAAGTAGGGTCATGACCCTTTACAATAGAAAGTCTAAAAGAGTGTATTACAATAAAAGACATGAAACATAAAAAATACTTGTCCTCGAATCCATGAGGACATACCAATAGTCTTGGAAGAACTCAATCCAAGCTTCAACTAGAGATAATCAACTCAAATGCCGGAACATACACTTTGGTAAAAATGAAAAAATATGGGTTAGCACATTTAATGTACATAGCCATGCAAAAACCATGCTTAAAAAGGACATTTTATTTGAAATTCATTCTTTATTCCAATTTGAGAAAACTTCATGAACATAAGTATAAGAGGCATATTATACAAACATAACCAATATACAAGTCATTTCATCACATTAGAATATAATCAACATATAAGCCATTTCATCACATTAAGCTTTCACCTTAAGTAACTCCAAACTATACTTTGTACAATGTATGAATAGCGTCCCATACCACCATCCACACGAAGTACCACATTAAGGCCACCAAAAGGCAACTTACCATTCTTCCTTTCCATCTCTACACAATACGCATACATAACATGCATAAACAATTCATAAGTTATGAAAAGGAAGTAATTCATAATACATTCCAAGTATAGCATGCATCATTACATTTAAGCATATAAGTCAACATTCTTCATTAGTCTCACTAAAAACACTTTCATTTATTAGTCATTAGGACATTAGAGAACTCACTATAGCCCTCTCAAATCCTACTCGTGCAATGCACGGATGGCATCCCATACTACCACCCACACTTCATAAAACTTCTCAAGAAACCATAGTGCACATCTCACATGATGGGAATAAGCATTAACCGACATAGACTATGTGATCTTGACATGGAATCCAGTGTCATGAACCCACACCATAAAGAGGTGGTCTACTTGCCTAAGGTAGGACTGGTAACATATTAGCTTAGGTGGATCCACTAGTTAATAACCTATTTGGGCACATAGTTATGGGATATGAGAGATGTTCATTGAAACCCTAACATAACGTTGGGAGAGTTTCCATCTTACTATATCCACTCGGTGCTTAGCCTCCATTCCCATAGAGAATTTAATTCACAGTACATTTTGTACTTGAGAGGAATGACATTGACCTATCGACCCAAGGTACATCATAACACACGAAAGGAATGTCATAAGCCTATTGATTCATGGTACATTATTAGGATAACTCTTGAATCCTCATGAAAGGAATGCCATAAGCCTATCGATTCATGGTTCATCATTGCATTATTATACACATGAAAGAAATGCCATAACCCTTTCGATTCATGGTACATTGACTTATAAGGAAAGGAATGCCATAGGTCTTTCGATTCAAGAGTTGTCATTACATTAGTTCATTGGCTCATTATGAAAGGAATTCCATAGGCCTATCAATTCAAGACATAGCCTTAGAACAGATTCATTAGTCATTTATGAAAGGAATGCCATTGGCCTATCGATTCATATTAATTAAGTTAATATATATTCATTACACATGAAGAGGGTGCCTTAGCCTACCAATTCAAAGTACTTCAATCAAGATCACATTAATCAATACAAGAAAAGGATGCCTTATCCTACCAATTCAAGATACATCAATCCACATTACTTTCATTTATACAAGAAGAGGATGCCTAAGCCTACCAATTAAAGATACAACATTAAATTATAGAAACCCTTCACATTCTATCATCATCCTTCATGAGTGTTAATTAAGAATATGCTTTCAATAATAACACAATTACATTTTAAACATGATCATAACACTTTCATTGAGATCACACACATATACTTTACATCATAGATCCTTCATGAAATTTTCCCTCCAAGGCTATACATCAATCACAACCCAAACATCTAGAATAATAATTTAGATAAGGGAATTAACATGATTCAATATAAACATAAATAATTCAACATACTTTCATGATCAATCAACTCCTAATCACAAATCACAACTTAGGATTTTGGGGGAAACATGGGTTCATAGGAGAAATTCACCATAATTCATCATTAATTCAACAATATATTCATAATTCATCATATATAAACCTTTGAAAATATTTTGGAATTGAATCCATGCATAGATTTAAAACCTAGGCTTTTGGGGGATTTTGGAAACTTGAAATCATCTTTTGATAGGGATCCTTGAGTGAAACTTAATCAAGGATGAAGACTAGCATACCTTTAGGGAATAAACTCCACGAAAATTGAGTGATCAAGGTGAAATCTTGAGCTTGAGAGCTTGAATCCTTCTTCCCCAATGGTGGTTACTAGAGAGAGAATATTTGGAAGAGAGGTAGTTTCTAATTTGAGTGTTTGGGGATAACGAATTGAAAAAGGTGTTGTAATAATTTTAAAGCCTTAAAATACCTTAATTAATCATTAATAACCTTCCCCTAACTTAACTAACCTAAAAAGGAATTTACCATAACACCCCTCACTTGGCCGAGCCTTGACAACAAACCAATGGCCACTCATGAAACCCCACCCATGGACCATGGGTAGTTCCACGAGCCGTGCTGGCAAGTCGTGGTTCGTGACTGCAACATGTATTTTGGGACCTTGGCCCATGGAGGCCATCCACTGGGCGTGATGGACCTACGGGGCGTAGGTCCCATCCGTAGCTCCTCCTCAATTTGACAGCTTTTTGGTTCTTTGGGGTCTTGGGGGTTAGGCTTTAGGGTCCTCCTCAAGGACCCCTTGGTTGGTACTTGGGGAGTCGTACCATGACGTTTAACCCCTAAACCCCTCAACATAATCTCGGGACATCATTATACAACCTCAAACCCCACATCAAACTCAAAAACCAACTCGTTAGGCTCTAGTTTCACTTACTAGTTTTCTGGGTCGTTACATTAACTCCCCCTTAGGAACATACGTCCTCGAATGACACTTTAAACACTCTTAAGGAATAAAGACTTAAGACTAGCAGTCCATCATGCATACAATATCATATATAATGCACAAAACTAGGAGGAAACCTCCACTCCATCTCAAACATAGTCCTGCAACACAAGAAAGTAGGAACTACATCTACAAACTAATTATGCATGAAAAGTTCAACATTTCTCATTTCATTGGAGGAATTACCTTCTCCAACTCAAATCATACTCATCATAACGTCATTAGGACCATTAGGCATTTACTCCTAAAAGTATTTTTAGGCATGTTCAACAATTCAACTCATGAAGCATATAGGCAACTCATAGTAAATGCACATCAACATGAGAAATATAATTCATCAAAACTCATTTTCTCAGTTAAACATAAATTCATCAAGAAAATGCATAACATAAGGAGATCATGGAAACACATAATCACACATGACTCCAAAACATGAAACAAGCTAAAAGGAACTCTTAGTCTCAAACTTGAATAGGAATAGAAGGAAAGAGATAAGGATATCGGAACTCTCAAAAACCTTATTATTCAACATACTATCTCCCCCTTAAGAGTAAACCCATACTAAAACTAACATGAAAACAATATAGGAACCTTAACAAGACATTCACGACTAAAAGGAACCAACAACATACCGGTGCCTTCATCCGGAAGATCTCCTTTGCCCTCTTTAGCTTGAAGTACATAGAAATGGTTTTTCTTTGGAGCATCGAGATCCGAGCCATTAAGAGAAGCCTGTTTGGCCTCCCTTCATTTGGCTCTAAGAATAGGGAAATTTCTCACTTGATGATCATTCTTTCAACAACCATAGCACCCACTAGTACTGGCTAGGCACTTCCCAAAATGTTTCTTTCCACAATTGGTGCATATAGGTTTAGGGAATGGAGACCCACTTCCTTTATTTTAGTTAACCCTAGGAGTGCTTGAAGAATCTTGGTTAAAAGCCCTCTTTTTGAACCTTTGTTGATGTAGACATCTTCATCTCCCTATTCTTTTTCTTAACTTTGAACTCCTCAATTTGTTGAGTAAACACTATAAGCCTAGAGATATTCTTGTCATCATGGACCATTGTCGTATGACAATCTTCCTCAAGTAGTTCGGACACACCCGTACATATCTACTTATTTCATCCTTCGGGTTAGACACCATAGATGGAGCATACTTAGACAATTGGGTAAACTTCATGGAGTACTTTTGCACACTCATGCTACATTACTTAAGGTTGATAAACTCTTCACCAGTTGCCTCCCTCTTCTCACGGGGAAAGAACCTATCAAGGAATGCTTTCTATAGGCCGATCCTATAGGCCTATTGGTTTTCCATTGAGTAAACCAAACATGGGCAACATCCTTCAGTTGGTAAGCGGAAAGTTCCGTTTTTTCTATAGAAGTCATCCCCATAGCATTGACTACCTTATACACCTCATCCAAAAACTCTTGGGGATCCTCTACCACCTTGGAACCAAGAAATATCGGAGGACTCATCCTCACAAAGTCTCTCAACCTAGAATCCATAGTGCTCACAATAGGGTTCACATGAGTCTCAACACCCCTAGTAGCTTGAGCCGTCATGGCTTGGGATTGAGTATTTATGGCTTGAGCCATCATCAAAAGAGACGACCTAACTTCTTCATTGGTCATAGCCGGAGGATCAACTGAAACTTGATTGCCTTGAGGAACTTGGTCACCTTGAGGACCTTGAGGATAAACTACCTCATTCACAATTTCCTCTTCCATCCTTCTTACATTAGCCCTTCTTGTATTCATATCCTATAAACACAAGAAAAGGGTTAGAAAAAGGGCTTTATAGAGCTAAACTCTATCGCACGACTTCAAGAATAATGAAAGATGTGTAGCTTCCTAAAGTCCTCCTATAGCCTCTCATTCATAAATATGTCGCAACTCACACCCATGGACAAGACTCTACTAGACGTGGTTTGTGAGACATCAATCCGAAAAACCATTTCCAAAATCTTATGCTCTGATACCATGTTTTCCATGACCCAGGGGTACCCCCTAGATGCGACACGACGTATAAGACTCCAAAAAGTCTCATACAAGCCTCATAGAATGTCATCACATAAGATAATAGAAATAGTATGGAATTTAAAACTCTTTTAATCCATACAATTGAAAAAGTCATTTAAAACAATGGAAGTCTACTAGTCTCACATGGCCATTTAAAAACAATCTTCAAATCAAAAGTAGGGTCACGGCCCTTAACAATACAAAGTCTAAAAGAGTCTATTACAATAAAAAACATGATCATCAAAAATATTTGTCCTCGAATCCATGAGTACATACCAATAGTCTTGCAAGAAGTCAATCCATGCTTTAACTGGAGAGAATCAACTCAAATGCTGGAACCTACACTTTAGTAAAAATGAAGAAATATGGGTTAGCATATTTAATGTACAAAGTATGACAGCCATGCAAAAACCATGCTTAAAATGGACATTTTATTTGAAATTCATGCTTTATGCCAATTTGAGAAAACTTGTGCTCAATTGGGATATGAAACGATGTGAAGAGTGCAATCTGGCTGAGGAAACGAAACGATGTGAAGAGTGCAATCTTGTGCTCAATTGGGAAAAGTGCCACTTCATGGTGAAAGATGGTATAGTTCTGGGTCATAGAATTTGTGAGAAAGGTATTGAGGTTGAGAGAAGATTCTTCATCTGATTTACTATGCCAACAAAGCTCTGAATATGGCTAAAAAGAACTATAATGTGGCTGAACTGGAGCTCCTTGCTGTTGTTTTCACATTCGAGAAATATCGATCCTACTTTCTTGGTACTAAGGTCAGAGTGCATACTGACCATTCTGCATTGAGGTATATGATGGCTAGAAAGGATGCAAAAATGTGGTTGATTAGATGGGTATTATTGCTACAAGAGTTTGATTTTGAGGTGAAGGATAGAAAGGGAACAGAAAATCAGGTTGCCGACCATTTGTCCAGATTAGAGGAGGAATCTATGCTCAAGTTAGGAGATGGGGCTGATATTAATGATGTATTCCTAGATGAATATGTATTTGCTGCTTCTTATGATCTTATCCCTTGGTTCACAAATTTTTCTTACTAGTTGGCAAGTGATTTGGTTCCATCGTATTTGTCATTTCACCAAAGTAAAAAGTTTATGTATGATGTGAAGAAGTTTTTTTGGGATGAGCCTTACTTGTTTCGTATTTGTGCTAATGGGATTATTAGTCGATGTGTGCTCGAGGTTGAGATGATGAGTATACTAGAGGCGTGTCATTCATTGCCTGTTGGTGGGCACCATAGTGGTATTCAGACTGCTCACCAAGATGCTCATGATTTCGCCAAGTCTTGTGACCGTTGCCAAAGATAAGGAGGAATTTCAAAGATACAAGAGCTACCTATGAATCCAATATTGGTAATTGAATTATTTGATGTTTGGGACCTTGATTTCATGGGTCCTTTTGTGAGTTTGAATGGGATAAAGTATATTCTTTTTACGGTTGACTATGTATTGAAATGGGTGGAAGCAATTGTGCTTTCAAACAATGAGGGAAAGAGTGTCACTGCATTCCTGTAAAGGAGTATCTTCTCCAGATTTGGTACACCATGGGCTATTATCAGCGATGGAGGTTATCACTTTTGTAACAAGTTGTTCAAGGCATTGCTAGAGAAATATGGGGTTCGTCACAATGTCGCTACTTCTTATCATCCGCAATCTAGTGGGCAAGTTGAGGTGTCAAACAGAGAGATAAAGAAAATCCTTGCAATTACTGTGAACGTCAACAAAACTAATTGGTTAAGAATGCTTGATGATGCTCTATGGGCCTATCGCACCTCATTCAAGACTCCCCTATGTATGTCCCTTACCAACGTGTAAATGGGAAGTCATGCCATTTCCCTATACCACTAGAGCATAAAGAAATGTGGGCGTTGAAGAAGTTGAATTTGGATTGGGGAGCCGCATCGAGTCAAAGACTGAATGATCATGTGCCGCGAAATCTTGGCACATTTGATGCTTGAAAACTAAGAATTGATACTAGAATCGAGTTTATTTTTTGTGTCTATAATGCGTTTGGTAGTGTTTGTACATGTGAAACAAGTGGAAGGGAAAGAAGATAGAAAAGATGAAAATGCAAGCTGAAATCTGAAGTGCTGACAAATCAAGTGAAGATCACAAACGTCTTTACGGGCCGTGAAGCTCAAGACGGATCGTGATAGAATCCATGGCACAATTCCCAGTAGGCTAACATTGAAGACCCAAACATGGGGAGTTCTAAGTGAAGACCACGGACTCCTAGACGGACCGTGGTATCTTCAACGGTCTGTGGTGTTGTTCGTGAGGTAATTTCCAGTGACTAGGCTTTGAGAAGGTTATTTGTGGAAATGCTAAGTGAGGACCATGGGAGACCTGAATGACCGTAATACATATGATGGGTCATGATGCAGTTCCTAAATTTGAACCAAGGAAGGGACCTTGAGAAATTGAAGAGTGAATTGGCCAAATGAAGACCAGGGGCGCCTATATGGACCATGGCCAGTGCCACGACCCTTGGTGACGTCTGTGACAAGTTACAGTGTACAAGCCTTGAAGAACTCAGTTTTAAGAGTTTAAGGTACAGATCACGGAGGGCTTCACGAACCGTGAAGCCCTCGATGGAGCATCAGAGCGTCCGTGGAGTTGCCCGATAGTTCAAAAATTCCACGAGTAGGACTCTTTTTAAAAACTTTATTGGAATTAATTAGGGAATTTTGTACTTTTCATCTTATGTTAACTTGAACGACGAACAAGTTCCCATTATTCTTAGTGTTTGTTTTTCAATTTTAACATTTAATCAAGTTTGAAGTTGTATTTCCGGTTTTATAATTACCAAAGTAGCTTGTTGATTTGCTTATTCTCGTAAGTACTTTTTCAACATGTTTTCATTTTATATTTCTGTATATTTACGTGAAATCATGAGTGGCTAAATAACACAACTGGGATTGTGGGATCTATGACGTAAATCGAATAATTCTGTAAAATGAGTGTTAGGTGATTAATGTTTGCAAATTATAATCTAGCTTTCATTATTCATGTATTCTGATGAGTGCACGCATTGGAGTGAGCATGTATCTATTATTTATTCGAGAGAAAATAATAGTGAGGAAAAACCTAATTTACTTGGTATAGTTAGAGAGAAATGAACTTTAACACCATTGTAAACAAGGGTAAAACTAGAAACACTCTCGGACTGAGAGGACTTAAGTGAACATTATCTGATTAGACTGAGAAGTATCTGATATATCTAACTCGTCTGTATGTTGTAGAGATAAATTGCCTGAAACTCAACTACGGAAGAACATTCGGTGTGACGTTATGGGGAACACAATCCTAGTTTCTTTTAATCTAGATTTTGATTAGAAAATTTAATTACTAGAACATCACAACTAAACCCATTTTACTTTCTGTAATGTTTTCTTTAGTAAATAATAACGACATTTGAGTAAACGCGACAGTGAAATCATTTCTGTAAAGAAATTCTCTGTGGGATCGACCTCAATTCATGTTGAGTTCTGTAAATTGACTTCGGCCGTTTATATCTCTTAATTGAGGTGTAAGTTTGGACGTATCAAATTTTTGCGTCGCTGCCGAGGAATTTTAGTTCAGAAGTGTTTTACTAGCATTTATCCTAATTGTAGTTAGATTTCCAAATTGTACGCCTTGTTGTTTGTCTGTGTCTCTTCCAGGTGTGTTCGACTGTGTATGCAAAATACCTGAAGTAAGGGAGCTCCATTAGTCCCATACCATCCAGAACTTTGGTAAACAATCCGCAAAATGGTGAATGCACAAGAACTTGAGGCGTAGAGACAAAGATTTGGATTGGATGTTGAAACTGTTGTCGGAGGTATTCACCAGAATGCTGTGAACAACCCACGTAGGGTGGTGGACGAAAACAGCGCAGTGGATGAAATCATTCCTCCACACCGCCAACCAATAGCTCCAAGGGGTAGAGAACAACATCCAGCTCACATGATGTATGAAGAGGATGACTTAGACTTGGATGGAGAAAGTGACACTGGAGCTATAGTATGACCTACACTACGTCAAGGTGTTAAATTCACAATCACCAGCACTATGATTCAACTGCTGAATCTGAAAGGTATGTTCAGGGGTGCAGCTGGTGATGATGCTAATCAACATATGATGAACTTTGTGGCGATATGCAAATCAAAAGAAATTCCTGGGGTTAGCCAGACAACAATGAGACTGAGATTGTTCCCATTGTCTCCTTATGGACAGGAAACTAGTTGGGTTAATGAGATGCCTGATGACTCGAGCAGGACTTGGACTAAATTGAAGGAAGCTTTCCTGGAACGATTTTTTTGGAATCAAAAGAGTTGCAGATGAAAGATGAGATAAGTGCCTATAAGCAGCTACCAGGAGAAGCGATGCATGAAGCTTGGTGGAGATTCAACCAAAATCTAAAGACGTTCCCAAAGCATGGTCTCACTGAGAGACATCTAAAATAGGGTTTCTATTGATATTTGAATTATATTACTAAACCTGTTGTTGATGCAATGAGTGGAGGATCATTTATGAGGAAGCCTTCTCAGAGAGCATGCATTTGATGGACGAGGTTTCAAAGATTAACAGGGCATAGTACACCATTGATGTAGAAGTAGGAGATCTTGCATACACATTTGAAATTTCAGCTGAGCAAATAAACACAGAAGAAGAAAGGGATCAGATCAAGGCACACACGAGGACCCAAATAGATCTACTTACGAAGCATATTGTCTCAAAGTTCGAAAAGGTAAATCCTGGTGGACAGCCAAACAGGTATGAAGATTAGGATGTCGATCTAGATGAGGAGGCTAATTACCTGGGCAACCAAGGAGGTTTCTAGAATTATAACTCAGGAAACGAGGGCTATAATTTTGGAAATGCATCTTGGAACTACTCAAGGTAAGAACAGTCTGATAGGCCAGCAAACAAAGAGCAGGGAAACTAGCAGCACATAGATGGGTATAGAAATGATCGTAATGGTGTGTATGTTCCCTCAGGTAATAGAGACCGGGCAAGTGGTAATTGCAGCGGGTCTAAGCTAGAAGATATGTTGGCCAAGGTGCTCATAAAAGTTGAATCAACTAATGCAGGGGTGAAGTAGATGAAAGGTGATTTCTCTAGTATGAGTCAACTGGTAGACTCTCACACCACCTCCATCAAGCAAATTGAACAACAGTTGGGGCAACTTTCAGCCTTATTAAATCAGAGGAAGAATGGGTCACTACCAAGTGACACGATCCAAAATCCTAAGAAGGACGAATATTGCATGGCTATCGCTACAAGGAGTGGTAAGATTCTTAATGACCTAATTTCTACAGGTACTAAACATGAGTAGGTGTTGGAGCAAGCTAGAAGAGAGGAGGCTGAAGCTGAACAAGTAGATGACTTAGAGGATGCTCAACTAATAGCAAAACTAGTAGGGGCAAAACTAGTAGGGGAACTATGCCTCTTCAGCTTATAGCAAGACCACCTCCTCCTTTCCCTCAAAGGCTTAAAAAAAAGCTGAAGATGGAAAATTTGTGATGTTCATCACAACGCAGAGATAGCTGTCAGTAAACATACCATTGGTGGAAGCCCTTGAGCAGATTCCAGGATATGCCAAGTTTATGAAAGACTTGGTTACAAAGAAGAGAGTTGTAAATATTGATTTGACTAACCATGTTCATCACTGCATTGCTATTGCTACAAGGTCTCTGGTAAATAAGAAGGAGGATCTGGGCGAATTCACCATACCATGCACTATTGGATCAATCAAATTTGCAAAGGTCTTGCGTGATTTAGGTGCCAATATAAACTTGATGCCGCTGGCTATCTACAAGCAACTGGGGTTAGGAGTTCCAAAACCCACAGCCATGAAGTTGATGATGGCAGATAGGTCAGTGAAGCGACCTGTGGGCATGCTATGTGATGTGCTCGTAAAAGTGAACACATTCATCTTTCCGGTACACTTCGTGATCTTGAATTGTGAAGTAGATTTTGAGGTTTCCATAATTTGGGAAGGCCATTTCTGGCCACATGACAAGCATTGGTAGATGTTGAGAGAGGAGAACTGAAGTTCAGACTGAACAAAGAAGAGGTAAAGTTCAATATTTGCAGTTCAATGAAACAGCCACATGACATGAATGTAGTGTCTGCGATAGAGGTTTTTGATGAAGAAGAAATGGGAGCAACCATTGAGGAGAGGTTGGCTGTTGAAACCTTAGTTGCCGTGTTGATGAATTTTGAAGCTGATTTTCGGTCAAACTATGTAGAGATCGTGAATGCTTTGTAGAGAATGGGACCACACTCCTATGCTACAAAGAAACTAGACCTGGATTTAAAAAACAGGCCAAGCCCTCCAGCAAAACCATCAATTTAGGAGCCACCTGTGCTAGAACTGAAACAGTTACCCAGCCACCTGAGGTACGCATTTTTGGGCACTAACAACACTTTACCTATGATTTTGGCTGCATATTTGAATGATGAATAGTTCCAAGTTGTGATAAAAGTTTTGGTAAGGTACAAAAGAGCTATCGGGTGGACCATTGCTGACATCATCGGGATACCTCTGGTTATATGCACCCATAAGATCCAACTTGAGGAGGACTGCAACCCAAGCTTTGAACAACAACGGAGGTTAAACCCACCTATGCAAGAGGTGGTTAAAAAAGAGATCATCAAGCGGTTAGATGTTGGGGTGGTGTACCCCAATTCGGACAGTCACTAGGTCAGCCCAATGCAATGTGTGCACAAAAATGTGGGTATTAATGTTGTTGCAAACGCAAAGAATGAGTTGGACCCTTAAAAACCTACTTGATGGAGAATTTGCATGGACTACAAGAATATGAACAAGTGGACCTTGAAGGATCACTTCCAGATGCCATTCGTGGACCAGATGTTTGACATGTCGACTAGAAAAGGGTGGTACTGTTTCTTAGATGGATACTCTGGATGCAATCAGATATCTGCTGCTCCTGAAGATCAAGAAAAGACCACCTTTGCATGTCCTTATGGCACCTTTGCATTTAAACGCATGCCATTTGGACTATGTTTTGTACCAACAACTTTATAGAGGTATATGATGTCTATCTTCTTGAACATGGTGGAGGACACTCTGGAGGTCTTCATGGATTACTTTTCAGTAGTAGGTGACACATTTGATGACTGTTTGTTTAAACTTAGCAGGGCCCTAGAGAGATGCGAGGAGGCCAATCTAGTGCTGAACTAGGAGAAGTGCCATTTCATGGTTAAGGAAGGCATAGTCCTTGGGCACAAGGTGTCACAAAAGGGGTTAGAGGTCGACAAAACCAACATTGAGGTGATTGAAAAACTGCCTCCACCTATTTGTGTGAAGGGTGTTCGAAGTTTCTTAGGATATGCTAGATTTTATAGGTGTTTCATCAAAGAGTTCTCAAAAATTGCACACCCAATGTGCAAGCTTTTGGAGAAGGAGATGAATTTTGTTTTTGAAGAGACATATCTGAGAGCTTTTTAATGACTGAAGGAGAAGCTGATTTCTGCCCCAGTGATCATTGGCCCAAATTGGGCTGATCCAATTGAGGTAATGTACATTGATAATGGTACTGCTTTAGGAGTTGTGTTGTGGCAAAAGCGCAACAAGATGTTCCATCCGATTTACTATGCTAGTAAGTCACTAAATGGAGCACAACGAAATTACACAGTTACTAAATAGGAACTACTAGCTATGGTGTATGCTTTCGAGAAATTCAGAGCTTACTTGTTGTGTACTAGAGTGACAGTCCACATTGATCATGAAACTCTGAGATACCTCATGGCAAAGAAAGATGCCAAGCCAAGGTTGACCAGATGGGTGTTACTTCTTTAGGAGTTTGATTTTGAGGTTAAGGATAGGAGAGGTTGTGAGAACTAGGTAGTCGATCACTTGTCTAGGTTGGAGGATGAAAATAAAGAAGAACTTGATTTCCAAATCAATGATTCATTCTCGGATGAGAAGGTATTAGCTACTACTCTTGATCTTATTCCATGGTTCGATGATTTGCCTAACTTTCTTGTTAGTGACTTGATGCCTGATGGGCTGACATTTTAACAAAGGAAGAGGTTCCTGCATGATATGGGTAAGTATTTTTGGGATGAACCTTATTTGTACAGGGTGTGTGCTGATAACATCATCAGACGATGCATCCCTGAAACTGAGATGTTGCACATTCTAGAGGCTTGTCACTCCTCTCTAGTAGGTGGCCATCATGGAGGTGCTCATACAACCCACAAGATACTCCAGTGTGCGTACTACTGCCCCACAATTCATCAGGATGCGATGGACATAGTAAGGAGTTATGATGTTTGTCAGTGGCAAAGATCCATATCTCGGTACCATGAGTTACCCACGATACCTATACTAGAGGTGGAGCTATTTGATATTTGGGGCGTCGATTTCATGGGCCCATTTGTGAGCTCCTATGGGAAGAAGTACATATTGGTGGCAGTGGACTATGTGTCCAAATGGGTTAACGCAATTTCTTTGCCTGAGAATGATGGCAAGATTGTTGCTAGTTTTCTGAAGAAGAATATCTTCTCAAGGTTCGGCACACCCAGAGCTATCATTAGTGATAGTGGTTCCCATTTCTGTAACAAGGAATTCAGTGCGCTTCTGGCCAAATATGGGGTTAAAAAGCACAAGGTGGCAACTCCTTATCATCCGCAGACCAGTGGTCAAGTGGAGGTGTCCAATAGAGAGATTGAGGCGATTTTGGATAAAATATTGAATGCGAATAGGACAGATTGGGCACGAAAGTTAGATCATGCTCCATGCGCATATTAGACAGCTTTCAAGACACCTATTAGTATGTCTCCATATCAATTGGTGTTTGGAAAGGCATGTCATTTACTGGTTGAGCTTGATCATATAACACTCTAGGCTTTGAAGAAGCTGAACCTTAGTTGGAGTGAAACTGTAAACCTGAGACTGGATCAGATTAATGAGATGGATGAGTTTCGTTTGAGAGCGTATGAGAGGTTGCATTGTACAATGAGAGGATGAAGTTGTATCATGATAAGCATATTGAGAAGAGAACCTTCACTCCTGGTGAGTTGGTGTTAATTTAATTTCTAGACTTCGTCTGTTTCCAGGAAAGTTGAGATCCAAATGGTCTGGCCTTTTAAGGTAACTCAGGTGTTCCAATCAGGTGCTATTGATCTTGAGAACGACAACGGTGAGAAGTTCAAGGCCAATGGTTAGCGAATCAAGGCATATTTGGGTGTTCTAGAAGAAGTGAAAATTTTGGAAGAATATAAACATGATGAAGTCTGAGTAATGAAATAACTTGTCTGCGCCACGACGTTAAATTTTGCGCTGCTTGGGAGGTAACCCAAGATTGTATTTGTAATAGGTAGTTTACTTTTCCTCATTTTTTTCTTGCTTTTATAGTGTCACTGTGTGTTGATGTGTTCAAGAAGGATTTGGGTGAAAAATTGCAGGAGCTGGGTGTTGACTGCTCTTCACGAGCAGCCCCACGGGCGGTAGTGTCCTTCACGGGCAACTTCACAGCCCGTGAATATCAGAAATAACCTAAGAAAGCTATTGGAAATTTCAAGAAAAAAGTTTCGATGAATTTTGGTGAATGAATCTATTGGGGTGAGTTCTGTTTAGAATACTAAGCTTAAACTGAACTAAACTATATAGTTTAGGTGTAAAAAGACATAGTTTAATTGTCTAATGCATACGGAAAACACCAAAATGACCCTCACTTAAAAGTTGACAGGCCCATCGATGAACCTGACCAATAGACAATGGACTGAACAACGGTCTGTCCTCTCAGTCGTCGATTTGTTTCAGAGACTGGGATTTGAGTATCATGATTCATGGACCGTGGGCTAACCTATGGTCTGTAGGTCCGGCCGTGGGTCATACCTTTTTTTGAAATTTCTGGGTAGTTGAGGTGTCCAACCACAGACCCTACCTATGGTCCGTGGTTCCACCTTCGGTACGCAAGTGGCCTCCGTTGGTGGCACCTGCAACTTCTGAAATTTGCGATTTTGTTCTTTCTCGAATCTAGGGTTTTACACTAGAAGTAAACTAGTTTTACGGGAACTGAACAAAAAAATAACAAATGAGTCATTTGTAAATTCAAACGCTCAAGAACATTTATTCGGTATGTCAGAATTGGCATTCCATTGCATTTAAGTAGTGGGAGAAACGGTACTAGACATAAGAAAAGTACTACCTTAAGTAGTGGGAATGTTGTTGAGCAAATTAAAATACACTACATGAAAAAATTGTTAATATTTCAATGACAAAAGGTTTTGAGTAAATTATTAAAACTCAAGAACATGAAAGTGTGACTATTGTAGTACTACATAGTCATAGTGGGAGAATCATAACGAAGATTGATTGATTTTTTATGTTTAAGAATAATTTCATGATAGAAATCCTGAAAAGATGTAAACTTTTAAGGGTTTCATAATAGGGACTCTGAAGATCTAATACAAAATTGATAAGTTACGACGGAGCACTACTAGACGAAGTTGCATTAGAAAACACTTAGTAAGATCCTTCTGAAAAGAAATATAAAAGGTATATCTCTGAACGTTGTAAATGAATTGTTAATAGTCTAAGTGGGAGATTGTTAGGGTAAATACTATTAATCAATAGTTAAGAAATAGTATTCTAACAAATTTCAAGATTAAATATCTTAGTTAGAGATTGTTAGGGTATATACTCTTAACCATGCATTTAGATATAGTACATTATAACAATTGTGATGGTTAAAAGTCTAAGTGGGAGATTTTTGGGATATACACTATTCACCATGTGTTTAGATATAGTATTTATTATAGAATAATTATTTATTCATTTTCAATAGATCATTTATTCATTTACGATGTCTGTTTACTTATATAGTAGATGATTTAGTTTATAGAGTTTTAGCTTATACATACAAGACTAAATCATCGGTTCTTATAAGTATAAGGTTTTCCGTTCACAATCTAAAATGGGAATTGGAAATTCCATCCATACTATTGTAACATAATATTATATGTATTTTATGTAACACCTTGCTAATTGAAAGAACTAGAAAGAGTTGTTTTTGGAAAGAATGAAAATCTGGAAAAATTTGTTAAGTTATGTTAAGTTTAAGTTTTGGGTAAATTTCAAACGACCATAACTCCTAGCTCAGGATGAGTTAGGTTTGCTTCCAGATATCATAGAAATTATCTTGAAATAATCTTTCCAACGCCGCTGAGTTTACTCAATTCCAAATTTGTATGAGTGATGTATGTCCATTTGAAGTCGGGTTGTTCAATTAAAGAAACTCTAAACAGGATTTTTGAAGGGTCTTTTAGTCATTTCCTTTCCCAATTATTTTAATCCATTTTTAGGAGTTGGTCAAATCAGAATTTTGTCAGTTTAGAAAAATTGGAAATTTATCCTAGGGCTTGGAGAAAGGATAAAAGAGGAGAAAGAAGATTTATCCTAGGGCTTCAAAAATGAGTCATTTGTACAATTTGGTTGTGGATTTTGCCAAGAATTTAATCCTACGAGGTATGTGAGATCACATAGCATTGGGTTAGTTCACCCACGCACCAAATCATGATTTATTTCAGCAAATTTAAGTTCTTGAAAGCTTAGAAATTGAGTTCTTCATGGGTTTGTTGAAGTTCTATTGAATTCTTGATTCGTTAAAATTGCTGAGGAATTGTTTGATCCGAATCCATGAATTTAGGAGTGAATTACATTAGAATCTTTCATATATTGATGGTATAGTTGATTCTTAGTGTTTGGGGGAATGAACCAAGTCGAAATAGGGGTTTAGACATGAAAAATGAGAGAGAAAAGTCGGAGTGCACCTGGTTAGAGGCTTGGGGCGCCGCCCCTCTCAGAGCCCCAAGAAGGGGTCTCTGAAGTTTGGGCTCTGTGGCGCCGCACCAGCCAGAGCGCGCCACCCCAGCCTCTGAAATTCAAGGGCTGGCGCCCAACGCCTCTAAGAGTGCCAGTGTCATAACCTAGAGCTACCTCCTAGATGCGACACGGCATACAAGACTCTGAAGAGCCTCATACAAGCCTCATAGCATTCATAACACTCAATATATAGAAATAGTGCGGAATTTAAAACTCATTTAAATCCATGAAATCAAAACTTCATTTTAAAACACAATGGAAGTTTATTGTCTCACATGGCCATCTAAACAATATCTTGAAACAAAAGTACGGTCATGGCCCTTTACAATCGAAAGACTAACAAATGTCTATTACATGAAAGAAACAAACATCGAAAAGTACTTGTCCTCAATCTATGAGGACATACCACTTAGCCTTGGAAGAATCTCACTCCAAGCACTTGAACTAGAGAGAAGCAACTCACTTGACGGAGCCTACACTTGTAGTAAAATAAGAAAAATATGGGTTAGCACACAAAAAATGTACTAAGTGTGATGACCATGCAAAAACATGCTTTAAAAGGGACATTTTGGTTGGAAACCATGCATTATGCCACTTTTTAGATATATCATGACATTAGTATAAGAGACATAAAATACAAGTATAATCTTCATACAAGTCATACATCAGATTAGAACATAATGAACATGCAAAGCATTTCATTACATTAAGCTTCCACCTCAAGTAAGCCCAAGACATACCTTGTGCAATGTATAAATAGTGTCCCATACCACCATCCACACTAGGTACCACATCAAGGGCACCAAAAATGAACTTACCATTCATCCTTTCCATCTTTACACAATAATCATAGATAAGAGACATAAACATTTCATAAGCCGTTGATGAGTCCACAAATTGGACTCATTTAGGGCTATATTTTAATAGAAATTGTGTCCTCAAATGCTTATTTTATCTCAATATCTGATGAAAACCTTTAAGTTTCAGGTATTTAAAGTTTAAAGGAAAGCATGGACACTACATCGCAAAAAAGGAATGAAAAGGCTGAAAATAACAAGAAAACAAAGACCTGAGGATCATCTATTCCACTTGGCGAATCGCCGAAGGGTCTCACTTCGCCTCAGTTCCAGTGTGCTGATCCCTGAAGGAAGTGATCAAGTCGGCGGAAAAAGGGAGTAGTCGGCGCATCACCGAGAAGGTCTGCGAAGTAGTACTCTGTCGTCCAATGACCCAGAGCACGATGATGCCGAAGGATGGTGCAAGACGGCGATGAACTACACCAAAGGGAGAATCGCCGAGTTGATCGGTGATTTCGACTAATGTCGCCGAGTGATCCGCCACAACACAGATTTTTTAAAACTATAAATACTCATTAAGAGTTATAGCTTAGCATCATATTTTAGTATCATATTTTTATTATCAAATTTTAGACAA
Organism: Solanum piurae; assembly: GCA_029582685.1. NCBI lineage: Eukaryota > Viridiplantae > Streptophyta > Magnoliopsida > Solanales > Solanaceae > Solanum > Solanum piurae. The sequence continues at coordinate 27,423 of JAJOOO010017084.1, read as the reverse complement.
TATTTTTAGTACTTTTTACTCTCAAGTTTGGAGAGGGATTTGGAAACTTGAAGAAAGGAGTTCATCTTCCCCAGTGGGAAGTAGGTCTTCTCTATTCTTCTTCCTTTGCCTAAATTAAGGTTTAATTTCTTTTACCCATTTGATTGTACTATCATTTTAGGTGTATTTAGTTATTTCTTGATGTGTGGCTAAAGACTCCCATTCTTGGGGTGTGATTTAGCAAATATGTGTTGATATTATTGTTGGGTCTTGCTTGCTGATAGGTTAGATGTATTTTAATGGTGATTTCACTTAATGGTTGTGGTTTAATTTAATGGGTTTGTAGATGCAAATACAAATCCACCCATGTGTTTTTGGCTTGCTCGAGATGGACGTCGCGAAACAAAGACCACTAGACTGATGGCCTAAGGAGTGGGTCGACATGAGGTTCATCCCAATAGGGTGAGCCCTAGTCCCATATCCTACCACTCAGCTTGAGAGAGTGAGTGGGGTAAGGCGTAGGCTGGTTTTCATGCGGCAAATCGATGTCCGAGAAGAACGCATTTGAAACGGGGTAAGTTGCCCGAGAGGGAACTTATTTCCATCTAAAGCTTAGCCTAGTCACTATTATCTTGAAAATTTCCTATCGAAAGCATGTACCCAACCATTTATCTCAACTTGTATTGCGGTCACACCCCAATAACTCTCCCCCATACTTGATTTTCTTGTTATTTTTGTTGTTTTTACTTGCTTGTGACAAAAACCCCAAATTGATATTTGACACTTTTGTGTCCCCTCCCCATTTGATTTACAATATTTTTAATCATTAATTTATTTAGCTACGACTAGTTATAACTAGATTTTATTTTTGTATTAATTCAAAACCGCTCCCTTGGGACACGACCCCAACCCTTGGTTGGGTTACTATATTATCGACGATCGTAAACACTCGAACCGTAGTTAGTGTCGTTGTTCACGATAAGCATCAGCCATGACAAGGGAAATAACTCATAATACAACCCAAGTATAGCATGCAACATCACATTAGACATTTAAGTCAACATTCCTCATTAGCTTCATTTAGAGCACTTTCATACATTAGTCATTTAGACATTAGAGAACTCACTATGACCATCTCAAAGCCTACTCGTGCAATGAATGGATGGCATCCCATACTACCACCCACACTTCCTAGAACTTCTCAAGAAACCATAATGCACATCTCACATGATGGGAATAAGCATTTACCGACATAGTCCATGAGATCTAACCATGGAATCTGGTGTCATATATCCCCACACCGTAAAGAGGTGTCCTACTTGCCTAAGGTAGAACTAGGTACATTTAACTTAGGTCGATCCACTATCCAGACCTATGTGGGAACATAGTTTATGAGATAAGGAAGATGATCATTGAAATCCGGCCTAAACATCAGGAGAGTCTCCATCTAACCAAATCCACTCGGTGCTTAGCCTCCATTCCCATAGATTATTTCATTACTTTAACATTATTACACTTGAGAGGGTGCCATTGGCCTACCGACCCAAAGTACATTCATTAACACATGAAAGGGCGCCATACGCCTACCGATTCTAGGTACATTAGGAAAGATCATTGAATCCTCATGAAAGGGTGCCATAAGCCTATCGATTCAAGGTTCATCATTAACATTCATGGAAAGGTGACATAAGCCTACCGATCCCAAAGTTCATTAACTTCATTAATGGAAGGGTTCCATAAACCTACCGATCCCAAGGTTCATTATTAACATGTGTGGAAGGGTGTCATTATCCTACCAATCCAAGATTCAACGATCAACAATACATTCATTTCTACAAGAAAATGATGCATAAGCCTACCAATTCAAGATATATATTACCATGAAGAACCCTTCACATTCCATCATCACATTCATGAGTGTCAAATAGAGAAATAACCTTTCCATAATAACACAAATACAATCAAGACATGATCATATTAACTACATTAGATTCACATTCATATACAAGATATCATGATAATACTTCAATTCCTCATACTATACCCTTCAAGGCATTGAATCTCAAATCACCAACACACCAACAATTTACTACAATTAAGTCATGAATAATTATACAATTCAATAACTCAAAGAAATTTAGTCAAATTTCTATTCACATGCTTTGATAATCAACAAACCCACTTCATAAAGGCACAATTTAGGAACTGAGAAAATTCATGGGTTCTTAGAGTATTTTCATCATAAATCATCAATTAAGCACTAATAAATCATAATTTGTCATTAATAACCATTTGAAAACGTTTGAAGAAGGAACCCATGAGTTAGAGTAAAACCCTAGGTTTTTAAGAAACTTGAGAACTTTGAAATTTACTTTTGAATGGAATCTAAGGGTGAAAGCTACCCCTAGATGAAGGATAAACATACCTTTCTTGTGAATCCCCAAGAAATTTGAGGAAGAACACCTTGAATCCACAACCCTAGCTCCCACTTCTTCTTCTTCTTGTTTGGGAACTTCTAGAGAGAGAATTTTTTGAAAGGAGGAACTCTTTTGATTTGATTTGGGTTTTAGAGAAATAAGGAGTAAATGACTTGTTTTAAGACTTAAAACTATATATACTAGTGATATAAAACAATTTAAAACAACCCCACATAATAATTAATTAAAATGAAATTAGTTAAAACCCCTCAACTAAGGCAGCCCCGTCAGGGACCACGCCCACTTGGATGGGTTGTGAAGGGGACCATGGCTCGTGGTGGTACTCGTGGTCCCTTTGGAAGTAGCCTTATTCAACATGATAAGCCTTCAAGGGCCTAAGTCAAGTTCACGAGACCTCCCACGATCCGTGGTCAAGACCATGAGTCGTGGTGATGGTCGTGACCTTGAGGCAGTGGCTTGGCTTTGAAGCCTTCCCTCCCATTGCACCTAAGTGTTCTTCAGAACCAGCTCTACGCCTCGTCAAGGGCAACACGGCCTGTGGTGGAGCCCGTGGTCCCTTTATTAGTAGCTCCTTTCAATAAGACATTATCCCACAAGACCAAGGCAACCCCACGAGCCTTCCCATGGCCCGTGGTCATGACCACGAGCCGTGAAGTAGCTCGTGAAGGGGAGCCTTGTCTTAGCACCTTTGTAAGTCACACTTCCTAGCCAACCACGGGTGGCAGCATGACTCGTGGTGGCCACCACGGGTCTTAAAGACCCTCGTGGTCTTGGTAGGAAGTAGCTAGGCCAAGTTTTAGGCAACCTAGATTCCCTAACCATCCTACACACAAAACACTTAGACCTTTCCCTTAACACTTGATGTTAACCCCCATGTTTAGGATCTAGTTTAACTTATAATTTTCCGAGTCGTTACAGCCAGGGACGCCAGTTCTTCCCATTTCTCCCTTATCTTTCCATACTAGTTCCATAGCAATGTACCTATGTTTTCTAGTTGATTCCAACACTTTAAGGTACCTTTAAACATCATGAAATCATCCATAAACATGATATCATGAAACTTGAATCCATATTTCAATTCAAAGAAAGTTAAGATCGAAGTTAAGAGAAGTAAGAGTCAAGTTAAGAGTTTACTAGTTGATTCCAACACTTTAAGGTACGTCTAAACATCATGAAATCATCCATAAACATGAGATCATGAAACTTGAATCCATAATCCAATTCAAGGAAAGTTAACATCAAGGTGAAGAGAAGTAAGAGTTAAGTCAAGAGAAGGTCTTAGAGTCTTCCAAAAGTCTTTTCCAAATGTTTTAACTTTGTTTTAAGACTTAAAGTTCAAGTTGAGTAAAGAGTAACGAGTAAAGATTAAAGTTCATTTCTTCAAAAGTATATGGGGACTATGTATTCCCAAAGAGTTCAAAATGTTTTCACATTTAAACAAGAAAAGGAAACCTTGATTTCCAAAGAGCCTTTGAGATAGTTTTCAGAAAAGAGTAAGTGCTTTCACAATTAAGAAAGAGAGGAAACTTTGATTTCCCATATAGCCCTTGAGCTAATTTTTGAGCAATGATCTCAAATCACAGAAAGAAGTATATTTTTAAACATAAGAGCTAGTATCATATTTTGGGAGTAGTATTGAGCACCGATATGGGGGAGAGTTCAGACAACTCCCAGCCCCCATAAACCATGCTGCCATCATGGGTAGAAAAGGGTCATACTTTTTAGATGATTCCTTTGTGCTTTAAAGCACATACTAGTGAATCCACTTAGTAGTCAGGTTCTATACCCTTGGCAAGGTATAGGACGGCCTTGGCATCATGAGGCAAAATGATGTATCATCACAATAGCTCGTACGTGATTGTTGTCGGATAGAGAAACTCCCACATAAGTATATTGTATTCTTTTATACACAATTTATTTGAATTCTTAAATACAATTAAGAGTTTATATCCTATTTTTGCATACACTAAGAATATTATTGTATTTCTAAATACACAGTGTTGACATTCACATTTTAAAAGCTTATATTTATATCGCATTTACATTACTACTTTACATTGAAATGAGTTCGGTTAAGTTGAGTTTAGTTGTGCCAGATAAGTTCTTTCAGCTCCTTTCAAGCTTATTTCTTGCTTTAGAATTCCCCTTGCATACTCGTACATTCAATGTACTGATGCCATTTCGCCTGCATCTTTTTATGATGTAGATACAGGTTAGCAAGATCAATATCCAGCGCATCATTGATTCTAGTTGAGCTCCAGACTTGTTGGCAAGCCTCCTTTCTTCTGGAGGATCCCTTTTATTTCTTTTAGTAGTATAGATGTTTCACAGACATTCAAATGTTAGTTCTTGAGTTTTCTATTTCCTGTTTTAATGGTTGAGACTTGAGTTTCCATTTTGGCTAAGTTTAATATTTCTTAAAGACATTTGCATGAGTTATCCTTTGAAACTATTTGTTGTGTTTAAGACTTCCGCTGAGTAAGTAAGCCAGGCCAAGGGTTTGCTTGGGGCCAACAATGGTTCTCGAGTGCCATTCCCGCCTAGGGTGTAGGCTCAAGGTGTGACAAACATGGTATTAGAGCACAGAGTTCAAGCATCCTAGTGAGTCTATGAAGCCATGTTTGTAGAGTCCTAGTTATCGGTGTGAAGCACGCCACATCTATAATTCAGAGGCTGCAACACTTAGAAAATTATCTCACTTCTTTCACACTCATCTTGTGCATTAGAGTTTGATCTCTAAAAAATTTCTTTTTAATTCGTGCTTGCATGTGTTTTTCAGTTAATCATGCCTCTGTGAACAGTTGTCAGAAATCCTCCAGCTAGAAGGAATGTTGAACCATAGGAACAAGGGGTAACTAAGGCACAAGGAGTGCAACCCAAAGGAGAGGTCACTAATGCCGAATTTTGTGAACCTGTTTGGATGTTGAACCAAGTTGTGACCAACCAAGATGGACAACAGAGAGGGAATCATCGGGAAGTGGCTGATACTTTGAGGATCCGTAAGTTCTTAAATATGATTCCTCAAAGCTTAACAGGTTTTATTGTTACTGAGGATCGAGAGAATTTTGTGGACGAGCTTCAGAAGGTTTTTGAAATAATGTATGTTGTTGCTGCTGAGAGGGTGGAGCTAGTTGCATACAAAATGAAGGGTGTCACTAGGATATGGTTAAACCAATGGAAGAAGAACCGAGTTGAGGGAGCACCACCTGCTAGTTGGGCTTGTTTTGAGGAGGCCTTTCAGGGGTGTTTCTTCCCCCGAGAACTGAGAGAGGCTAAGGTACAAGAGTTCCTCACACTTAAGCAGGATTCTTTTAGCATTCATGAATATAGTCTGAGGTTCAATCAACTTTCCCAATATGCTCCGGAGTTTGTTGGTGACATGAGGAACAAAATGAGTTTATTTGTCGCTGGGTTGTCTCGTCTGTCGAGTAAGGAAGGTAAGGTTGGAATGCTAATAGGTGACATAGCTATAGCAAGGTTGATGGTCTATGTACAGAAGGTTGAGGAAGAGAAGCTGAGGGATGGATAAGAGTTTAAGAATAAGAGAGCTAAGACATGGAATGAGTCCGGGAAGCAGAAGAATAATGCTAACCGGTCATCCTTCCAAAAGAAACAGAAGTGGCCTGCTCCATCATTTGCTAGTGCACCTGCACCAAAGAACAAAAGTGAGTACAATAGTCAGAATTTCACAGCCAAACGTACCTATTTGAGGGTAGTATGGAATAAAGGGGTAGTAAGCCTCCTGCATGTGCTAAATGTGGTAGAAACCACTCAGGAATGTGTCATGATGGCTCCACTAGTTTCTTCAACTGTGCAAGAATGGTAATTTCATGCGAGAGTGTCCAAAGAACAAGTAGGGTAATGGTAATGGGGGCAATAGAGCCCAGTCTCCTTCAGTTGCTCCACCAGACAGAGTTGCACCTAGATGGTCTACTTCCGTTACTGGCGAAGGAGAAAACTACCTATAAGCTTTCACTAGTCACCAAGAGCAAGAGGATTTGCCAGATGTTGTCATTAGTATGATACAAGTCTTTAACTTTAATTTTTACGCTTTGCTAGACCCAGGAGCGAGTTTATCCTTTGTAACTCCGTATGTTGCGATGAATTTTAATGTTCTGCCTGAGCAACATAGTGAACACTTCAGTGTTCCTACACCTATTCGTGAGTCTACTCTAGCAGAGAGAGTCTATCGCGATCGTCCCATTTTTGTCAATCACAAGAGCACCATGGATGATTTAGTTGAGTTAGACATGGTAGATTTTGATGTAATTCTTGGTATGGACTGGCTTCATGCCTATTATACCTTAGTTGATTGTAGAACTCGAGTTGTCAAGTTTCAGTTTCCAAATGACCCAGTCTTAGAGTGGAAAACTAGTTCAGCAGTGCCTAAGGGTCATTTTATTTTTTACCTTAAGCCAAGAAAGTTAGTTTCTAAGGGGTGTGTCTATCACTTGGTCCGAGTTAATGACTCTAGTGTTAAGATACCTCATATTTAGTCAGTTTGAGTAGTAAAAGAGTTTCAAGAAGTCTTTCCAGATGATCTTCCTGGAGTCCCTCCTAAGAGAGAGATAGACTTCGGTATAGACATTCTTCCTGACACTCGTCCATTATCTATTCTGCTATATATAATGGTTGCAGAAGAGTTAAAAGAGCTTAAATAACAGTTAAATGACCTTATTGATATGGTCTTTATTCGACCAAGTATCTCACCTTGGGGCGCTCTGGTCTTTTTTGTGAGGAAAAAGGATGGTTCCCTTTGGATATGTATAGATTATCGTCAGTTGAACAAGGTTACCATCAAGAATAAGTATCCTCTTACAAGGATTGATGATCTTTTCAATCAACTTCAGGGTGCCACATATTTCTCTAAGATAGATCTCAGATATGGCTACCATCAGTTAAGAGTAAGGGAATGTGATATTCCAAACACAGCTTTCAAAACCCGTTATGGTCATTATGAGTTTCTGGTCATGTTCTTTGGTTTTAAGAATGCCCCTGTAGCATTCATGGACCTTATGAATAGAGTATTCAAACCTTATTTTGATATGTTTGTTCTTGTCTTCATTGATTACATACTAATCTATTCGAGGAATGAAGAAGATCATGCTAGTCATCTCAGAATAGTTCTCCAAACTCTAAAGGATAGAGAATTTTCTGCCAAGTTCTCCAAGTGTGAATTTTGGCTTGAGTCTATGTCATTCTTAAGCCACATTGTGTCTGGAGAGGGAATTAAAGTTGATACTCAGAAAATTGAGGCAGTGCAGAATTGCCCTAGGCCTACATCTCCAATTGATATTAGGTGTTTCTTGTGTTTGGTTGGCTATTATAGAAGGTTCGTATAAGGTTTCTCATCTATTTCATCCCCTTTGACCAAGTTGACTTCTGAAGCTTATGAGAAAATCTTTCAGGAATTGAAAAAATGGTTGACTACTGCCCCAGTGTTACCCTTACCAGAAGGTACACAAGGCTTTATTGTATATTGTGATGCGTCTAAAGTTTATTTGGGTTATGTGTTAATGTATAATGGTAAGGTTATAGCTTATGCCTCAATACAATTAAAGGTTCATGACAGGAACTACCCAACTCATGATCTTGAGTTGGCTGTCGTAGTATTTTCTTTCAAAATATGGCGCCACTATCTTTATGGTATTCATGTGGATGTGTTCACCGATCACAAGAGTCTTCAGTATGTGTTTACTCAGAAAGAGTTAAATATCAGACAAATGAGGTGGTTGGAATTACTCAAGGATTATGACATGAGGTTTCTTTATCACCTAGGTAAGGATAATATTGTTGATGATGCCTTGAGTATGTTGTCTATCGGTAGTACCGCCAATTTTGAGGAAGAGAAGAAAGAGCCAGCAAGAGATGTGCATAGACTTGCACACTTAAGAGTTCGACTAATGGATTCCACGGAAGGAGGAGTAGTGGTAAAGAATGGGGCTGAATCATCATTAGTGTCGGAAGTAAAAGAGAAGCAAGACCAAGACCCTATTTTTCTTTAATTGAAGGCAAATGTTCATAAGCAAAACGTATTGGCTTTTGAACAAGAGGGAGATGGTGTATTGAGGTATTAAGCTAGATTGTGTGTACCAAAGGTGGATGAATTCCAATAGAGGATCATGGAGGAAGCTCATAACTCCAGATATTCCATTCATCCGGGTTCAACAAAGATGTATCGTGACTTGCGAGAAGTGTATTGGTGGAGTAGTATGAAGAAGGGCATTGCGGAGTTTGTGGCTAAGTTTCCAAATTGACAACAAGTTAAAGTAGAGAATCAAAAGCCAAGCGGTATGGCTCATCATATAGAACTTCTGGAATGGAAGTGGGAGATGATTAATATAGATTTCATCACAGGATTACCAAGCAACACGATTCTATTTGGGTGATTGTCGATAGAATGAAAACTTCAACCCACTTTTTGCCGGTAAAGACCACCCATTCAGCAGAAGACTATGACAAGTTATATCTTCAATAAGTGGTTAGTCTTCATGGAGTTCCGGTCTCCATTATTTCAGACAGATGTGCACAATTTACTACCCAGTTTTGGAAGTCATTCAAAAAAGGCTTGGATTAAAAGTGAACTTGAGTACTGCTTTTCATACTCAGACATATGGGCAAGCAGAGCGTACTATTCAAACCTTAGAGGATATGTTGAGGGCTTGTGTTATTGATTTAGAAGGTAATTGGGATGATCACCTACCTTTTATTGAATTTGCTTACAACAATAGTTACCACTCTAGCATCCAAGTGGCTTCTTATGAAGCTCTTTATAGGAGAAGATGCAGATCTGCTATTGGCTGGTTTGAAGTTGGTGAAGTTGATAAGACCAGATTTAGTTCATCAAGCTATGGAGAAGCTGAAAGTGATTCAAAAAAGGTTGAAAACGAAACAGAGTCATCAGAAATCCTGCAATGATGTTAGGAGAAGGGAGTTAGAGTTTGAAGTAGATGATTGGGTGAACTCGGAAGGTTTCACCCATGAAAGGTGTTATGAGATTTGGTAAGAAGGGGAAGTTTAGTCCTCGGTATATTGGCCCTTACAAAATATCAAAAAGGGTAGGTAATGTATCTTATGAGTTGGAGCTACAACAAGAGTTAGCCGCGGTTCATCTGGTATTTCATATCTCCATGTTGAACAAGTGCATGGGTGATCCTTCATTGATCATACCAACTGAAGATATTGGGATCAAGGATAACTTATCTTATGAAGAGAATCCTGTTCAGATTCTAGATCGCCAAGTTCACAAGTTGAGGACTAAAGAGGTTGCATCAGTCAAAGTCCTTTGGAGGAACCCATTTGTTGAGAAAGCTACTTACGAAGCTCATGAGGATATGAAGAAGAGATATCCACATCTGTTCGAATCCGGAGAAGTTCCAAATTAAGGCACTAACTTTCTTCTTAGTACTCTTTAATTTATAAGTTGGCATGTTGTATTTGCATTGCTTGTTGGGTGTTTGAACTGCATGATTGATGTTACACCCTTAGAGTTTTAAAGGTAATCTCATTTGAGGGCGAATGTTCCCAAGGAGGACTGATGTTCAACGTAATCAACTGACACTATTTCGGTTCAAGTGCCAAACGATCGCGTGTAGTGATATAACACAACCAAGGATTGGGATCGTTCCCACATGGAGTGGTTTTGAGAATTAATAGAAAAATAAAATCAAGTTCTAATTAGTCATAGCTATAAATATTAATGAATAAAAACATAATAAATTTAAGGGGTGACGCAAGCGTTAATTATCAATAGGGGGTTTGTATTAATTAACAACTAAAAAGAGAAATAATATAAGGAAATGAGATATGGAGATGGGATTCTTGGGATGTGATAGGAATACGGGATAAACTAGACTATCGGGTACATGTTTTTGGTAGTAAATTGTTGAACATTTGTGACTAGGCTAGACTATAGTGGGGTAAATTCTCACTCGCGCAATTTACCGTGAATCAACTCGATTTCTCTCGAACACCGAGTTGCCGCATTAAGCACAGCCTTCGCCTTAGCCCATTCACTCTCTTGAGCTGAATTTGTGGGAGAAGGGCTAGGGTTCACTCTATCGAGCTGAACCAATGTCAACCCAATACCACCGGCTATCAATTTAGTAGTCTTAGTTTTATGATCTCTTTTTCGAGCAAGCCAAAAACACTACGATGAAATAATATTTCCAACTACAATCCCATTAAGTTCATACACAACTACTAACCGAAATCACATTTAAACAACAAGTAAACCATCAACAAGCAAGACCCAACAGATAATTTAGCCCATATTCACAAAATCACACCCCAAGAATTGGGGTTTTAGCTAGACATGTAGAAGAGATAAAAATTTATACCAATATCAGTTTCCATCAACTGGGTATGAATATTTAAATCTTAAAACACCTTAAGAGTGAAGAATCTTCGAGACCCACTTCCAATTTCTTGGAGTTGAAACCCTTTGAATCTTCAAAGACTTAGAACAAAGTCTCCAAAACCCTCTAAAACATAGACTCTCTCAAAAACTGTAAAAAGTTTCAATAATAGTACCAAAACCCTTTAAAACTTATACTCTCTCAAAAAATGTAAAAACTTTCAATAATAGTAGTCTCATATGATATTAAAACAATTTTTTATAGTGTTTGAAAATTTGTGCAGCGGAGGACCATTCGGCGCAGTTAGTCGGGATAGCCGATATGCTTGGCCATCTACGTTTTGGCCGATTTCATCGCCTTCCTAGTTTAGCCTTCAGCCTCTTTGCATTTTTAGTCGTTGGATGATACAGTACTGCTTCGCGAAACTAATCGGCGACACGCCGACTACTCCATTTAATCACCAACTTGACCTTTTCCTTCAACGCTCAGCACACTGGAACAAAAGGCGATCTCCAAGCCCATCGGCGACTCGCCAACTAGACTCAGCGATATTCAGGCCTTCATTTCTTCGTTCTTTTTAGCCGCCTTGTTCTTTCTTGCCAATTAGAGTCCATGTTTTGCCTCAAACTCTAAATACCTGAAATTTAAGGATTTTCATCAGATATTGAGATAGAATATGCATTTGAGGACAGTAATTCTAGCATAATATAGCCCTAAATAAGTCCAAATTATGGACTCATCAACACCGCCAACTTAAACTTTTGCTTTTCCTCAAGTAAAACTCATGTTCGGCAGTCTAAAAAGGATATCTCAAACAGTGCTACACAAGACTAAACCATGAATGTACACAACAAGACTCAACTTACTCATGGAAGAATCAATTGTATACTCATAGACTCAAGTTGTGACACACCATTATCAAAGATTCTCAAGATCACTATACTTGCTTCAAATGCATTTTCAAGCTCAATAACGGTATTTGAATGCCCTCACACAAAGAATGATTCCATACTCACACACAATGGTTTAATCATTTAAAATTCTGGTATCAAATGCAACGCTCATTCTCACAAAGAAGAACACAATGCATGCTTTCACCCATAGGTTTGCCCGTCTTTTCCAATCAACAATTGTTTCAGCTCACTCAAGATCAAAAATATTTTTTCAAGGTTTGTAATGGGGCTGAGTGCAAAGGTATGGTCATTTAGGCACAATGACTTTCATCCTCATGAAATGTGGTTCTTTCAACACTCTCTTTCTTCTTCTTTCATCAATTTCTTTAGTGCTCATAAGTCATCCCATTATTCACTTCCATGGATTGTTCGGAACCCTATTTCTTTTGACATTTCTCATAACTTTATTCCACAACTTTTTCTTTTTCTTTTCTCTTGTCTTTACTTTTTTTTTGTGTGGAGGGGTTCCATTTTTCTCAACACCATGGGTTAAAAGGGACTTTTCATGCACTTCTTGACTTGCCTTTTTTTTTTACCACACCCCCAAATTAGGGTTTTGGCCTAAGTTGGCTATTCAATCAACCACAAATCACGAGGATTATGGGTAGTGGATTTAATAAAGGTCATGTTTTCATCTAGTTTCTTCCAAAGAAAGGTAAGGCTCAAGGGGTGGTTAAAAGAGGTTCACACTTACAAGGTAGGCCACAAAAGAGTTATATGTCAAATTGGTTCACATTCTTTCAAAGTTGCCTAAGATCATATCAAGAGATAGCTTTACTTAGTCGAACGGACCAACGGGGAAAATTATGGATGTTATCATGCATGGTTCATAGTAAGCTCATCACACAAGGCATCGACACCACAGTCAAACAAGACTCCACACTTTCGCTAGTGTGCAACGTTCATCACAACAGAATCAACTCGATAATTGTCTAGTCACAACGAGATGGAAAGAGTTCACATATTGACTATGTAACTTCAATTGGTCTCATCATAGTCGCACATTCATGTTTGTTCGATTAGGAGCACTATTTGTGTCACTGATATTGATCAAAACCGAGACTCAAATTTCCTAAAGAACAACCAAATTCCACAAATACAAGAAGTGGCGAATTTTTTTTTTCATTTTTCGAAAGGGTCAAAATCATTTACAATTTAAAATAAAAGGAGCCACAAGCTCAAACAATCACAAGAAGCAGTATAAAACAAAAATATAAGCAAAACGACCCAATTATATGCATAAAATAGTGAAGCATCAATATTCACACAAAAGGTTGGCCTCACCCCACCACAAATAAAAACCATTTGTCCTCAAATGCAAATGAATTAACGTATCCAAAAGTGAAAGAAAGTAAGACAGAGAGGGAGGTATAAAAAGGGTCATGTCTATGCAGTCTCTCTATCTCTCTGGGAATCAGTGCTCGATGCCTCACCCTGAGCCTGTGGATCAGTAACCAAGGTTACCTCAGGAGGAACAGTAGTACCAGATTCACCAAGTTTTTTTGGGTGTTAGACCTCTAGAAAGACATGCACTGCCCTGCAGAATCCCCGGGCCCATGAAGGAATATTAGGGTCTAGGGTAATGGTTTTCCTGGCAGAAGTGGGCCTCTAACCCTTGCCTTTTGTAGTAGTTGTGGGTTGTTTCGTAGCTTTGCCTTTCGACATAGCTGCATTCTCATTTAGCACAATCCCTTTGGACTTCTCTTAGGCTGATGTTATTCTTTCAGCAGCTTTTGATTTAGTCGTGTCTGCAAAATCACGAAGAGAAGTTAGAAAAACCTAAACAAAAACACAACAGAACAATTTTAGACAGGTTCGCCAAACCAGAGGGAAAATTGCCAAATTTTCTTGGGCGAGCTAGATCGAGCTCGCCGAAGGAACTAGCTCTAAAAACTGTGGCAAGTAGGCGATAAGGGGAATCACTCGGTTTCGCAGATAACTTTCGATGAACAAACACAAGCCCGCCGAAAGTTCCAGTGCAGAAAGGTTTAGTGGTAAAGACAAAGGGCGACTGAAAAGCCTTTCGACGAGTCGCCGAGTGCTTTTGGCGACCTCAAGATTCTCGCCGAAAGTTACAGACTTCAACTACTCACTTAGTAAGAAATTAAAGGCGAGATGGGGGGCACTAGGCAAACCGTCGAGTGGTTTGGCGAGCTCGACCCAGCTTGCCAAACGACCCAATGTTCCTACCTTCAACCCACTTTATCTAATTCAACCCCACAACCCCCGAAAAGAAAATCAAAGCATACACTAGTTCAATTAAGCTCAGACGCATCACACCCAAACACGACCCCTTGAATTTTAATACAGTTTAAGGCATACAATTATGGGATTTCAACAATTTAACTTAGTAAGGGAAAGATTATCGAATCAAAATAGGCAATCAAAAATTCTAATCCTACCAGAGAGGCCCAACACACATCAACAAAATGATATTATTGCAATTGAGTACAACTTTTAATAAAAGAAACTCAGGGCTCAAAAACTAACCTTAGATGTCCATTAAAATGCTATTGATATCCTAGGTGGCAATGCAATCTAATCCCGAGCACAAATCAGCACTCAAAATACTCTAAAAATGTGAAAATATAGGAACTAGTGTGCGGGTGTGAGTTTGGGAAGATAAGAAGTGATGGAAAGTGAATAAATTAGAATTTTTAAACCTTTGTCCTGCAAAACCGTCCAGTTTTCACCCATTCGATGACATTAGTTGAGCTCGCCTAACATCTCGGCGATCCACCGATTGTTCATTCACCTCGCCGAATATTACAGAACTCTAGTGAGTGTCGGGACCCCAACGGCGGTCTCCATCGAGATCACTGAGAAGGTCGCCGATTCACCTATAATTTTCTAGGCTCGCCGAGTTTTATAGACTCCAATTTGAAGATGTGTTGAGTCAAACAGTAGATTAGGTCGGGCTCGCCGACTGGTCCTGTTGCTCGCCACCCTGCATTTTTTTTGCACACTTTCCACACTTCAACCCGTACAAACAACACACCATTATTTCAGCAAAACACAAATAAAAAAAACAGTAAAGGGTTTTGGGTTTCCTCCCAAACAGCGCCTTCGTTAGCGTTGCAGCACGATTCAAGTCCACCTTCAAACTTCATTCTTACGGTTAGCCATAGTATCACTAGGAAAACCTCCATGTTATCTCAAATTGAGATAAGATGATATATGACCCATTTGGGTCTCCAACTGCTTTATCGACACTGAATGAGAGGTGGCGGTCTGGCTAAAGGTGGACACGTCTACTTTTATTTCTTTCAAAATTTTGTCTGACCCTTCAACTTCATTGAGGATACGAGAGAGCATATCCTCAGACCTACCACCTTCTGAATCCTTCGGCTTTTGGTGCTCATGTGGAGGTACACACATGTCCTTTTCCCCATCCTTCCAGTTAGGATTTCGGTCCCTCCATTCCCTGTCGTGATCCTTCCAACTATCCTCTCTATCCCAAACTTGGTTACCACCCTGTCTTGGGTAGTTTGAACGATAACCACCACCTTGGTTGGCTAGAAAATTTACCTCCTCATTATACAAGGTTTCAAACTTCATCTCCTCATGATTTTCACACCCGATACCCACAACATTGACACCCCGAGCTCTAGCTCCCATGACATTTTTGGACAAAATGTCAAGTTGTGTAATGATCTTGGCCATGTTTTGGTCCCTTACCTCATCTTTTTCCATCTGCTCCTTGGTTAATTTGAATGTAAGAGGGAATACTTGATCTTCACGGGTGTACCAAGACTGATTTATCGTGGTCGTGCCATCTAATAGATGAGATGCTATCACGTAAGGATGTTGCATCAATCCTCCTGGAGAGAGTTGGTCATCAACGCCCTTGTTCAATGAGTCTAGGTTCCAATAGAAATATTGCAACATTACGTTGTCAGGCAAGCCATGAGTTGGGCATTGCAGCACTAAGTTGTTGAATAACAGCCAAGTTTTATGAATTGGCTCGCCCTCCAAACGCTTAAAGCTTTGGATACCTTCACAAAGAGTGATCATCTTCGAAGGAGGGAAAAATCACACATTAAATGCGGTGACCAACTCCTTCCAAGAAATGATGGATTCACTTGGTAACTCCGCCAGCCACTTGCATGTTTTTCCCGGTAACGAGAAAGGGAATAACCTTAACCGGACTGACTCTTGAGAGATGTTTTTGAAAAAGAATGGTCCGCACAAATCCACAAAGTTTCGAAGATGCTCGTGAGGATCCTCATGAGCCAATCCACTGAAAAGTCCCTTTAGTTGCAACATAGTGCTCGTTATATGGAACACTGCATTTCCTTCGGCTGGAGGTAAACGGATGGCCCCAATACCTCCCATGAGATGGGGGTCATTAATGTTGGGCACTAGGACATAGTTGAGATTTCTGACGTCGTCTTGGTGGCCCACCTAGCAGCCCTTGCTGCCATTAACACTCATGCTTCTTGAAATATTTACACAAACAAACAAAACAAAACAAAAAATTAAGTAAGTGGAACTACAACTAACAAGAATGAAAGTCCTACTGAACTACAAATTCTAAACTAACGCCACTCCCCGGCAGCGGCGCCATTTTCATATTCGACGTAATCAATAGAGACTATTTCGGTTCAAGTGCCAAACGATCACGTGTAGTGATATATCTCAACCAAGGGTTAGGATCGTTGCCAAAGGAAGTGGTTTTAAGAATTAATAGGAAAGAAACTCAAGTTCTAATTAGTTATAGGTATATATATTAACGAATAAAAACGTAATAAATCTAAGGGGTGATGCAAATATCAATTATCAATGGGGGGTTTGTATTAATTAACAACTAAAAAGAGGAAAAATATAAGGAAACGAGATATGGAGACGGGATTCTTGGGATGTGACAGTAATACGGGATAAATTAGACTATCGGGTACATGCTTTTGTTAGTAAATTGTTGAACATTTGTGACTAGGCTAGACTATAGTGGGGGTAAATTCTCTCTCGCGCAACTTACCCTGAATCAACGGGATTTCTCTCATACACCGAGTTACCGCATTAAGCACAACCTCTGCCTTAGCCCATTCACTCTCTCGAGATGAATGTGTGGGAGAAGGACTAGGGTTCACTCTCTCGAGTTGAACCCATGTGAACCCAATACCACCGACTATCAATTTAGTAGTCTTAGTTTTATGACCTCTCTCTCGAGCAAGCCAAAAATACTAACATGAAATCGTATTTGCAACTAAAATCACATTAAGTTCATACCGAACTACTAAACGAAATCACATTTAAACAACAAGTAGGCCATCAACAAGCAAGACCAAACAGATAATTTATCCCGTATTCACAAAATCACACCCCAAGAATTGGGGTTTTAGCTAGACATGTAAAAGAGATAAAAATTTATACCAATGTCAGTTTCCATCCACTAGGTAGAGTGAAGAATCTTTGAGACCCACTTCCAATTTCTTGGAGTTGAAACCCTTTGAATCTTCAAGGTCTTAGAACAAAGTCTCCAAAACCCTCTAAAACTTAAGACTCTCTCAAAAACTGTAAAAAGTTTCAATAATAGTAGTCTCATATGATATTTAAAAAAGTATTTATAGTGTTTGAAAATTTGTTCTGCGGAGGATCATTCGGCGCAATTAGTCAGGATTGCCGATACGCTCGGCGATCCGCCTTTTGGTCGATTTCATTGCCTTCGTGCTTTAGCCTTCAGCCTCTTCGCATTTTGAGTCATTGGGTGATATGGTACTGCTTTGCGGAACTGATCGGCGATGCGCCGACTTCTCCATTTCATTGCCAAGTTGACCTTTTCCTTTAGGGCCTAGCGCACTGGAACAAAAGGCGATCTCCAGGCCCATCGGTGACTCGCCAACTGCACTCGACGATCTTCAGGCCTTCATTTCTTCGTTCTTTTAAACTGCGTTGTTCCTTCTTGCCAAGTTGTGTCCATGCTTTGCCTCAAACTCTAAATACTTGAAACTTAAGGATTTTCATCAGATATTGAGATAGAATATGCATTTGAGGACACTAATTCTATCAAAATATAGCCCTAAATGATTCCAAACTGTGGACTCATCAACACCGCCAACTTAAACTTTTGCTTGTCCTCAAGTAAAACTCAAGTTTGGCAATCTTAAAAGGATGTCTCAAACTGTGCTACACAAGACTCAACCATGAATGTACGCAACAAGACTCAACTTACTCATGCAAGAATCAATTTTATACTCAAAGACTCAAGTTGTGACACACCATTATCAAAGATTCTCAAGCTCACTATACTTACTTCAAATGCAAGTTCAAGCTCAACAATGGTATTTGAATGCCCTCACACAAATAATGATTCCATATTCACACACAATGGTGTAATCATTTAAAATTCTGGAATAATATGCAACGCTCGCTCTCACAAAGAAGAACACAATGCATGCTTCCACCCATAAGTTTGCCTGTATTTTCTAATCAACAATTGTTTCAGCTCACTCAAGATTAAAAAGGTCTTTTCAATGCTTGTAATGGGGCTTAGTGCAAATATATGATCATTTAGGCTTAGTTACTTTCATCGTCGTGAAATATGGTGCTTTCAACACTCTCTCTCCTCTTCTTTCATCAATATCTTTGCTGTTCTTAAATCATCCCATTATTCACTTCCGTGGATTGTTCGAAACCCCATTTCTTTTGACATTTCTCATAACTTTATTTCACAACTTTTTCTCTTTCTTTTCTCTTGTCTTTTTTTTTTGTATGGAGGGGTTCTATTTTTCTCAACACCATGGGTTAAAAGAGACTTTTCTTGCACTTCTTGACTTGCCTTTTCTTTTCACCACACCCCCAACTTAGGCTTTTGGCCTAAGTTTGCTATTCAATCAACCACAAATCATGAGGATTATGGGTAGTGGATTTAATAAAAGTCATGTCTTCATCAAATTTCTTCCAAAGAAAGGTAAGGCTCAAGGGGTGTTTAAAAGAGGTTCCAACACTCACAAGATAGGCCACAAAGGAGGTATACGACAAATTGGTCCACAGTCTTCCAAAGTTACCTAAGATTATATCAATAGATAGCCTTACTTAGTCGACCGGACCAACAGGACAAATTCTAGGTGTTAGCATGCATGGTTCACAGTAAGCTCATCACACAAGGCATCGACACCAAAGTTAAACAAGACTCCACACTTTCGCTAGTGTGCAACGTTCATCACAAGAGAATCAATTCGATAATTTGCTAGTCACAACGAAATGCAAAGACTTCACATATTGACTATTTAACTTCAGTTGGTCTCATCGTAGCCACGCATTCATGTTCGTTCGATTATGATCAATATTTGAGTCATCAATATTGATCAAAACCGAGACTCAAATTTACTAAATAACAGCCACATTCCACACGTACAAGAGGTGGCAAAAATTTTAAAATATTTCAGAATGGTCAAAATCATTTACAATTTAAAATAAAAGGAGCCACAAGCTCAAACATCCATAAGAAGCATTGTAAAACACAATTATAAGCAAACTGACCCAATTATATGCCTAAAACAGCGAAGCATCAATATTCACACAAAAGGTGGGCCTCAACGCACCACAAATAAAAACCATTTTTCCTCAAATGCAAATGAATTAACGTATCCAGAAGTGAAAGAAAATAAGACAGAGAAGGAGGTAAAGAAATGGTCCTGTTTATGCAGTCTCTCCATATGTCTAGGCATCAGTGCCCGATGCCTCACCCTGAGCCTGGGCATCAGTACCCGAGGTTATCTTAGGAGGAACAACAGTACCAGATTTACCAAGTTCTGTTGAGTGTGAGTCCTCTGAAAAGACATGCACCACCCTGCAAAATCCCCGGGCCTATGAAGTAATATTAGGGTCTAGGGTAAGGGTTTTCCTTGCAGAAGTGGGCCTCTTTCCCTTGCCTTTCCCAGTAGTTGTGGGTAGTTCGTGGCACTACCTTTTGACGTAGCTGCATCCTCATTTATCACAATCCCTTTGGACATCTCTTAGGCTGGTGTTATTCTTTCAACAACTTTTAATTTCGTCATGTCTGCAAAATCTCAAAGAGAAGTTAGAAAAACATAAATAAAAGCACAACACAACAATTTCAGACAGGTTCACTGAACTAGAGGGCGAATTGCCATCATTCTTGGGCGAGCTAGACCGAGCTCAGCGAAGGAACTAACTCTAAAAAATGTGGCAATAGGTTATAGGGGGAACCACTCGGCGTGTCGCCGATAGCTTTCGGTGAACAAGGATA
The DNA here is from genome assembly GCA_029582685.1 of Solanum piurae. Classification (NCBI taxonomy): domain Eukaryota; kingdom Viridiplantae; phylum Streptophyta; class Magnoliopsida; order Solanales; family Solanaceae; genus Solanum; species Solanum piurae. The sequence goes on along the minus strand of JAJOOO010017084.1, from coordinate 7,484 downwards.
AGCCCGCTGAAAGTTCTAGTGCACAAAGGTTCAGGGGTGAAGACAAAGGGCGATTGAAAATCCTTTCGGCGAGTCGCCGAGTGCTTTTGGCGAACACAGGCTTCTCGCCGAATTCTACAGACTTCAATTACTCACTTAGAAAGAAATTAAAGACGAAGTGGGGGAACTAGGCGAACAACCGAGTGGTTTGGCGAGCTCGACCCAGCTCGCCAAATGACCCATCGTACCTAACTTCACCCACTTTCTGGAATTCAACCCCATAAGCCTAAAAAATTAAATAAAAAATATACTAGTTCAATTAAGCTCATATCCATCACACCCAAACACGACCCCTCGTATTTTAATCCAGTTTAAGGCATACAATTATGGGATTTCAACAATTTAACTTAGTAAGGGCAAGATTATCGAATCAAAACAGGCAATCAAAAATTCTAATCCTATCAGAGAGGCCCAACACACATCCACAAAATGATGTTATTGCATTTGAGTACAACTTTTGATAAAAGAAACTCAGGGCTTAGAAACCAACCTTAGATGCCGATTAAGATGTTATTGATATGCTAGGTGGCAATGCTATCCAATTCCGAGCACAAATAGGCACTAAAAATACTCTAAAAAGGCGAAAATATAGGAACTAGTGTGTTGGTGTGAGTTTGGGAAGATAAGAAGTGATGGAAGGTGAATGAGTTAGAAATTTTAAACCTTTGGCCTCCAAAACCGTCCAGTTTTCACCCATTCAGCGACATTAGTTGAGCTCTCCTAACCTCTCGGTGATTCGCCGAGTATTCATTCACCTCGTCAGATATTATAGAACCTCTACTGAGTGTGGGGACCCCAACGGCGGTCTCCATCGAGATCACTGACAAGGTCGCCGATTCGCCAATAATTTTCTAGGCTCGCCGAGTTTTATAGACTCTAATTTGAAGATGTGATGAGTCAAACGGTAGATTAGGTCGGGCTCACCGACTGGTCCTGTTGCTCGCCACCCTGCTTTTTTTTTGCACACTTTCCACACTTTATCCCGTACAAACAACACACCATTATTTCACCAAAACACAAAAAAAAAGAGTAAGAGGTTTTGAGTTGCCTCCCAAACAGCGCCTTAGTTAATGTCGCGGCACGACGCAAGTCCACCTTCAAACCTCATTCTTGGGGTTAGCCATAGTATCACTAGGCAAACCCCCTTATTGTCTCGGATTGAGATTAGACAATATATAACCCATTTGGATCTCTAACTACTTTATCGACACTGAATGGGAGGTGACGGTTTGGCTAAAGGTGGACACATCTTTTTTTATTTCTTTCAAAATTTTGTCTGACCCTTCAACTTTGCTGAGGATACGAGAGTGCATATCCTCAGACATACCACCTTCTGAATCCTTCGACTTTTGGTGCTCATGGGGAGGCACATACCTGTCCTTCTCCCTATCCTTCTGGTGAGGATTTTGGTCCCTCCATTCTCTGTCGTGATCCTTCCACCATCCTCTCTAGCCCAACCTTGGTTACCACCCTGCCTTGGGTAGTTTGAACGGTTACCACCACCTTGGTTGGCTAGAAAATTTACCTCCTCATTATACAAGGTTGCAAACTTCGTCTCCTCAGGATTTGCACACCCGATACCCACAACATTGACACCGTGAGCACCAGCTACCATCACATTTTTGGATAAAATGTCAAGTTGTGTCATGATCTTGGCCATGTTTTGGTCCCTCTCCTGATCTTTTTCCATCTGCTCCTTGGTTAATTTGGAAGTAAAAGGGGAGACTTGATTTTCACGGGTGTACCAAGCCCGATATATCATGGTCATGCCATCCAATAGTTGAGCTGCTATCACATAAGGTTGTTGCATCAATCCTCCTAGAGAGAGTTGGTCAACAACTCCCTTGTTCACTGAGTCTAGGCTCCGATAGAAATGTGGCAGCAATACGTTGTCAAGCAAGCCATGAGTTGGGCATTGGAGCACCAACTTTTTGAATCGCAGCCCAGTCTCTCGAATTGGCTCGCCTTTCAAACGCTTAAAGCTTTGGATACTGTCCCGAAGATTCATTATCTTCGAGGGCGGGAAAAATCACACATTAAATTAGGTGACCAACTCCTCCCAAGGAGTGATTGATTCACGTGGCAACTCCGCCGTCCACATGCACGCTTCTCCCATCAACAAGAAAAGGAATAACCTTAACCGAACTGACTCCTGAGAGATGTTTTTGAAAGAGAATGGTCCCCACACATCCACAAAGTTTCGAAGATGCTCGTGAGGATCCTCATGAGTCGATCCACTAAAAAGTCCCTTTAGTTGCAACAATTGCAACATAGTGCTCGTTGTATGGAACACTGCATTTCCTTCGGCTGTAGGTAAACAGATGGCCCCAATACCTCCCATGAGATGGGGGTCATTAACGTTGGGCTCTTGAACATCGTTGAGATTTCCGATGTCATCTTGGTGGCCTACCAGGCTGTCATTGCTGCCATTAACACTCATGCTTCCTGAAATATTTACACAAACAAACAAAACTAAACTAAAAATTAAGTAAGTGGAACTACAACTAACAAGAACCAAAATCCTACTTAACTACAAATTCTCAACTAACACCACTCCCCGGCAGCGGCGCCATTTTGATGTTCGACGTAATCAACTGACACTATTTTGGTTCAAGTGCCAAATGATCACGTGTTGTGATATAACCCAACCAAGGGTTGGGATCGTTCCAACAAGGAGTGGTTTTGATAATTAATAGAAAAATAGTTCTAATTAGTCATAGCTATAAAAATTAACGAATAAAAAAATATTAAATCTAAGGGGTGATGCAAGCGTCAATTAGGAGTTTGGATTAAATAACAACTAAAAAGAGAAAAAATATACGGAAATGAGATATGGTGATAGGATTCTTGGGATGTGATACAAATACGGGATAAACTAGACTATCTAGTACATGCTTTTGATAGTGAATTGTTGAACATTTGTGACTAGGCTAGACTATAGTGGGGGTAAATTCTCTCTCGATCAACTTACCCCGAATCAACTCAGTTTCTCTCGAACACCTAGTTGCCGCATTAAGAACAACCTCCTCCTTAGCCCATTCACTCTCTCGAGCTGAATGTGTGGGAGAAAGACTAGGGTTCACTCTATCGAGCTGAACCCATGTCGACCCAATACCAGCGGCTATCAATTTAGTAGTCTTAGTTTTATGACCTCTCTCTCGAGCAAGCCAAAAATACTAACATGAAATGGTATTTTCAACTACAATCCCATTAGTTCATACACAACTACTAAATGAAATTACATTTAAACAAGAAATCAACCATCAACAAGCAAGACCCGATAGATAATTTATCCCATATTCACAAAATCACACCCCAAGAATTGGGGTTTAGCTAGACATGTAAAAGAGATAAAAATGTATACCAATATCTGTTTCCATCAATTGGGTGTGATGATTTAAGTCTTAAAACACGTCAAGAGTGAAGAATCTTCGAGACCCACTTCCAATAGCTTGGAGTTGAAACTCTTTGAATCTTCAAGATATTAGAACCAAGTCTCCAAAACCCTCTAAAACTTACTCTCTCAAAAACTGTAAAAAGTTCCAACAATAGTAGTCTCATATGATATTTAAACAATTATTTATAGTGTTTGAAAATTTGTGTTGTGGTGGACCATTCAGCCCAGTTAGTTGGGATCATCGCTACTCTCGGCGATCCGCCTTTTGGTCGATTTCCTCATCTTCATTCTTTTGCATTCAGTCTCTTTGCATTTGGAGTCGTTGGGTGATTTGGTATTGCTTAGCGGAACTGATCGGCGATGCATCCACTGCTCCATTTCATCGCCAACTTGACATTTTCCTTCGGGGGTCAGCACATTAGAACAAAAGGCGATCTCTAGGCCTATCGACGACTCGCCAACTAGACTCGGCGATCTTCAGACCTTCATTTCTTCGTTCTTTTTAGCCGCCTTGTTCCTTCTTGCCAAGTAGTGTCCACGCTTTGCCTCAAATCTTAAGTACCTGAAACTTAAGGATTTTCATCAGATATTGAGACGAAATATGCATTTGAGGACCCTAATTCTATCAAAGTATAGTCCTAAATGAGTCCAAATTGTGGACTCATTAAGGAGATATTGTAACACCTCGCTATTTTAAAGAACTAGAAAGAGCTAGAATTAGAAAGAGTTGTTGTTGGAAAGAATACAAATCTGGAAAAATTTGTTAGGTTATGTTTAGTTTGAGTTTTTGGTCAACTTCAAACGACCATAAGTCCGAGCTATGGATGCGCTAGGTGTGCTTCAAAATATCGTAGAAAAGATCTTTTAATAATCTTTCCAACGTTTCCAATTTTACTCAATTCCGAGTTCATATGAGTGAGATATGCCTATTTGAAGTCGGCTTGTTCAATTAAGGAAAGTTTAAACCGGATTTTTGAATGATATTTTAGTCTTTTCCTTTACCAATTATATTAATCCATTTTTAGGAGTTTTATTGGGGTCAAATCAGAATTTGATCAGTTTAGAAAATTGAAATATTATGCTAGGGCTTGGAGAAAGGAGAAAAGAGGAGAAAGAACAAGAAAATGCAAGATTCCTCAAAATCGTACAATTTGGTTGTGGATTTTGCCAACAATTTAATACTACGAGGTATGTGAGATCACATAGCGTTGGGTTAGTTCACCCATGCGGCAATCATGATTTATTTCAGCGAATTTAAGTTCTTGAAAGCTTAGAAGATTGAGTTCTTGATGGGTTTGTTTAAGTTCTATTGAATTCTTGATTAGTTGAAATTGTTGAGGAGTTGCTTCATCTGAATCCATGATTTTAGGTGTGAATTCGATTAGAATATTTCATATTTTGATGGTATAGTTGATTCTTAGTGTTTGGGGAAATAACCAAGACAAAATAGGGGGTTTAGAGATGAAAAACTAAGGAGTAAAGTCAGAGTGCGGCTGGGTAGGGGCTAGGGGCACCGCCCCTCTCAGAGCCCCAAGAAGGGGTTTCTGCAGTTTGAGCTCTGGGGAACCGCGCCAGCCAGAGAGCCACACCCCAGGAACTGAAATTCAAGGGCTGGCGCTCCGCCCCTCTTAGGGCGCCAAGGACGCCAGTTCTTCTCATTTCTCCCCCATCTTTCCGTACTAGTTCCTTAGCGACGTACCTATGTTTTCTAGTTGATTCCAACACTCTAAGGTATGCATAAACATCATGAAATCATCCATAAGCATGAAATCATGAACATTTAATCCATAATCCAATTGAAGGAAAGCTAAGATCAAAGTTAAGTGAAGTAAGAGTCAAGTCAAAAGAAGTTCTTAGAGTCTTTCAAAAGTCTTTTCCAAATGTTTTAACTTTATTTTAAGACTTAAAGTTCAAGTTGAGTAAAGAGTAACAAGTAAAGATTGAAGTTTCTATCTTCAAAAGTATATGGGAACTATGTATTCCCAAATAGTTCACTACACCATTTTAGGTCTATATCCACACTAATTCTGGACTACACTTGTAAAGTTTTGCATAAAGTATTTTTGGGGACGTTTTTAAAGTGTAGAAAAAGTTTTTAACTTTTAGCTTCGATAATATTGGCAACACTTGAAAAGTGTACTCTTTAATGGAATAAGCCACACTTTATAAGCATTGTTACAATATGATATAATTGGAAACAATAATTTACTTAAATGGCCACACTTTTAAAGTGTCCTATTTTTATAATTTTCACTAAAATATTATATTCCCTCCAACATTTTTAACTCTCCCTCCCATATTTTATTGGCCAAAAAAAATAAACATTAATAATTCATAAAACATTAAGAGAAAAACACGCTTGTCCCTTTCACTGAAGAACCGAGCTGAAGAGAGCTGAAGTTGTCTGAAGAACCAAAGAGTTGAACCGATTCTCTTCTCTGATAACTAAGATTCTCTTCTTTGATACCAATTTCATCAAGCATAAGTACGATTCTCTTTTACGATACTGATTTCATCAAGCTAAGTACTAAAAATAGTGTTCTTGTTATTGATTGAATTTTTATTTTGTGTTTAGAAGAGGAGAATAAGAAGGAATTGATTACTTTTGAGTTGTTGGCAAGATGAACTGAAGCAAAGTCTCTCCGTCACACTTTTCTCTCAGATTTCTCGTTGAAGAACTCAATTTCAGACAGATTTATGGCTGAAGAGCTGAAGAGAATCTCACTGAAGAACACGATTTCCATCATAGTTCTTGCTGAAGAACACGATTTTGTTGGAATAGGGTTTATCAGGTAAGAATTCTATCTTTGAAAGTCTAAATTTCAGCTTTCGGGTTTTGATATTCTTGTGTTTTTTATACAATTTTTGGGAGTCTAGCTCGTATTTTAGCTTCATCAGTTTATTCTTTGCCCTGAGCATTAATCTCTAAATAAGTATAAATGGGTTGATTCTTGACTTGAGAATTTCTTTTTTATAAGACTTATAAGCTAATTAAGGCTGAAATCCTCCATGATAGTTTCAAAGTTTGAGTTCATGTAATCGATTTTGAACTCTTACAGTGGATATGCTTTCAGTTCACACATATAGCTAACAAATACATTACATGATAGTTTAGAAGTTCGATTCTTCACTTCATTTAATCAATTTTGAATCTCCTAAATTAGAAGTTTGACTCATTTATTTAGTGATTTAAATTTGCTAATACCTATAGATTATAGAAAGACAACTTAATTGTTGCTCCAGAGAGGCTCCCCTTCAAATCAGTGCACTACACTTTCATTTTTCACTTTCTCCATCCACTTACAAAGAAAAAATAGAATTACTACATAGAAGTGAAGTTGAAAGGGAAAAAAAAGAAGAAAAACAGAGTATTTTTCTTCTTCTTAGATTATTCTTTGTTGTTGTAAATATAGCAGTTGCTATTTTTTGACTAAAAAGAAACTTGATTCAAGTCGGTTCAAAAATAGTTCCATCATTTATTGTCTTAGAGATAGCTTGTTGATTCTTCTCAATTATAATAGTTATGTTCTTTCCTCAGTTTTTATGTGTTTGGTATACTAGTAGTTATTCACATCATTCATTTCTCATGTGCGTTGGTGTTCCTTTTTTATTTTTATTCTTGTGTGTGAATGTGAGTTGGTTTCTTTATAATAAAGTTTCATTCTTTGAGTTTTTATTTTAGTTGGTTTTACTGTGTAATAGTTTTTTCTGGTTCAGATCTTTTTTATGCATTAAGAACAGATAAAATAACCATTCAAGGAAAGGACTTCCTAGTTGTGAATCATTTTATGTGTTTGTGTTCCATATGGTCTAGTAGTTATCTTTATTTAAGAGTAGACAAATAAAAGGAAATCGCCTAATGTTATTTTTTGTCTTCGCTGAAATTTAAACCCGAGACATCGTAATTGTCAGGGTGCGTATTCGTTGTTATGATGGTGGTTTCTAAAGTCATTTTCTATGTTTATTTTAGTGTCGTTTTATTTATATTGTTGTTATACAGTATAAATAACTTAAATAGAGATGAAGTAAAGGGGGGGGGGAGAATTTG